>BHFV01000287.1:0-33139 GCA_003568905.1 Trebouxiophyceae sp. KSI-1
TCACCGAGCAAGCGGGCCTGCGGGTGCCCACCCAGTACGGCTTCCGCCCAGGGCTCTCCACCCTTCACCCCCTCTTCGTACAGCATGCCCTTGACACCTCATCTGCCTCCCGAGCGCCCCTGTTCTGCGCATTCGTCGATCTGAAAGCCGCATACGACCGCGTACAGCGCCCGCTGCTGTGCTGTGCTGCCGGAGCCGAGCTTGCTGACAGTTGGCGCCTTCGTTCCTGCTCTGCCTGGACATGAAAACTCATAGCTCCTTGCGCCGGGAGGCGGCTCAGCGCATCAACGGTGGCGCCACCGGACAATTTGAGGGGAAAGGAAGGCTACTGCATATGGTTGCATCAAAATGCAGCCTCTGCCGACGCACTACACTGCGCCAGCAAGCTCCAGTGACCCGTGGAGCTGCGTGGGTGTAACAGCATACTCGCAACGCTTACAGTTTGGGGGCTGTAAAATGATTGTTGGGCGGCTCTGACTCCGGGAACCTAAACAGCCCCGTCGGAGGAGTGCCAAGCGCCAGCCTGAAGACAGGCTGTCGTCAATGGCACGAGCCTTGCACACACACTTATTGTGCCGATGGTCATCGTTAACATGCTACCTGCCGGACTTGCTGGCTCTCCAGGTGATCTGATGATGGTCTCATGTGCATGCACCTCAGAAACTTAGACCACAATGTGGACGTGCAGCAGGCCGTCTGCCTCAGACATGTGCACACCCACGCAAGGTGGGCTGATTCTCAGCTGAACTTGTCACCGTCGTCCGTCAAGGTCGATCAGTCGCGAAATGCAAAATCAGTCCAAATTCAACCAGAACACTCTCCAACATCACTCGAGGAGACCTACTGTGGTGGCAAGAGTACTTCGTCAGCTCTCGCCACCCCTAGAATCCAAGTTGTCCAGCTCAAACTCTCTGAGCGCTACTGTAGATCAGCAGTGCCGCCAGCGCAACGATCGGTACCGTGCTGAACAGGTGCACGACAGCTGCGCCTATCGATGACGACGTGCGCAGCAGCACGTAGCTCGTCACCACTGCCAGCAGCGACAATCTGCAGCACAAGGGTCCAGTCAGTAATGTTCCTTTGCTGTGTGTCCCCAGGCATCCAATGCGGCTTCAAGATTGCTGCAGTGCTGCGCGCTCGCTTTGGCGGGGGTTTGCCTGAGCATGAGTGCCGCCCAGTCTGGAGGCGCAACCAGCGGCTGGCCCAGCCGCTGGAGGCCGTTGCGGCACTTCTCCATGATCACCTGCGCTGCTGCTGCCGTCCTGCCAGCATTCGGGTCGCCGCTGGCGTCCGTCTTGCTCCTGCCGAATCATAATGCATGGTCAGTAGCCCAGCTGGCAGGAGTGCGGTGCAACACCAGACTGAGGCAGGGCATACTTGGCAAGGATGGCTGCAGAGAATTTGTGGAAAGCGCGCAGCAAGGTTGCTTGGTCGTTGGTGCCGACAACATACTGCGCAGACACCCCGCGCCGGATCTTCACAACGCCTGCAAGGCGGCCGCAATGGTCATGTAAACAGCGGTGTCATGTGCCTGGCCCGAGTTCAGCTTTCTCACGCTCACCCTTGAAAACGTTTGGGTTGTTGTAAATCTCGCCAAGCGTCGCGATGGCCATGATCTGCGGGATGGCGCAGAAGCGGAAGTTCTCCCTGTCCGTCAGCTTGGCCATATAGTCCAGGCAGTGCGGGGCATGCCTGCAAGCCTCACCGCTCAGACATTGGAAGCGATGACTGCTCCTTTGCATGTGTCATCCCTGGCGGGCGTCTCTGGCGCAAGTTCGATGAACAAGGCAAGGAGGGCCACCTCAAAGCGTCGGTGATCATGTGATTCATTGCCTTCACAGCATCGGTCGCATGTCGCGGATCCTTGAAGTCCGACAGCTTATCGGCGTACAGCCCCCAGATCTCTTTGGGCCAGAACATCCTGCGCTCATTGAAAACATGAGCCGCAATGTTTTGGCCGCGGTACAGGAGCGGCACTGCTGTATGCTGCCGAGTGCAATCCTACCGAGGGGCGGGCTCCTCCATGATGTCCTCCAGGTAGTCTCGGATGATGTTTGTCTTTTGCAGGAACAGCCCCATGTGGTTGGACAGCTCCTCCTTTGCCTCAAACTTGGGGCCCTCCAGGCCGCTGATGGCAAAGAGCTGCACAGTAACCAGCGGTGAGCAGGCTGCGATGGCACAGGAAAGCACCCCTGCTAAAACGGCTGATTTACAATTAGACAGAAGCTAACCTTTGTCAGGCCAATGCCCACCAGGCCAGCCACGTAGTGGCAGTACAGGTCGTAGTCCTCCACAGTTAGCACGTCGCGCTCGATGGTTTCCGCCATGCCAGCGCCCATTCGCCTCGCAATCTCCTCAATGACCTGCATTGGGCAGAACCAGATGGGCTTGGCAGGTAGAGGGTTACCACCACATGCTGGGTTGCAGCTGACAGGCCCTCGTACCTTTCTGTGGGCCTCTGGCAGTGACAGGAACACCTGAGTCACCCTCGGGTAGCTCTGCATGAGCTTGAGGTACTCTCCTGTGCCGCACACAAAGGTCCAGTCCCTGCACATGCAGGAGCGCCCCAGGGGTTCCCGTCAGCTGCCTGCGACCGCTTCACTCCCGCGCTGGCGGCAGCAGGGGACAGCGTGCCTGATGTAGATCTTCTCATGGAACGAGCGCAGCGTCGGCAGCTTCTTCTCCACGGGCAGGGCCATGTCGTCTTCGATAGTGTCTAGTGCCCGGAGCACCAAGTAGAACACGCAGACTGTGTCTCGTAGGCTGGCCGGCAGCTGCTGCACGACGACCGCGAAGCTGCAGCCACGCGATTGCCGGTGTGTACCGTCAGGAATCTACCGGATCACCGTTGATCAGGGCGTGAGTGATGTGCATGGCAAAGCGATGCAGGTGGGGGCTCGGCGGCTGATGGCACGCGCACCTGCGGGAGACCTTGTTCAGTACGTCATAGCAGAAGGCCAGATTCTCGTCCTTCGGCAGCTGCTTGACGCGCTGCGCGTAGTACCACATGTTGGCAAGCGGCCATGCCTCCACAGCACGTTGCGTCAGCGACGCGGCGCCCGGCATTATGGCTCGCCTGCTTCACGGCTGCCGAGAGAGACAACTCCGGTTAGGGGTTGAGAAGGAGACGGGAAGGAAAAAGGTTGGCGCAAAAGTTTCGCAATCCCCGCCCGCGGATTCTCTCAGGCAGCGAGAGCCGCGATTGCAGCGACCGCATGACAGGGACCTTGCTGAAGAGCTGACGGCGAGGCGTCTGGCCGCTCGTTTCGTTAAGTAGGGAGGAGGGGGCCCATCTGTAAGGATGGTGCCGCCTCCGGACGTGAAGGTCAGCTCGGCGGACCTGCCGGAGGTGCGGTGTTTTATTTGCCGATCTGCATTGTGGTTGGTTGTCACGGTATGCGAGGCTCGCTGCCGGGGGCTCGATCCCTGCGAAGCTGCCTACCAGGCGGTGAGCGAGGCCGCTCGCAAGCCCAGCCAACAGCCGCACATTGAGCTCCGCGGGCGGCGTGATGCCCTCGCCTGACAGCACAGCGGCGAGTACGGCAGGAAAGCCGGCCCGCTGCGAAGCAGGCCTGGCGCCCAGCGGCCAATCGCGAAAGCACCAACGCAGGCCTTACTCCCTGCGTGCGTGTCGGGACTTGGCTGCCGATGGCAGCGATTGACAAGGTCTCCCTGTGAGCAGAGTGTGTGCTGTCGCCTGGCCGCAGGTGATGGACCGGCTGCAGGACAAGCTCGTCCAGGTGGAGCGGGAGTTGGCGCGGATACCCGGCGCGCCAACGACTCGGGACGTCTTCCAGCTCTGCAGGGGCTTTGAGCGTGCCTTTGCCTACACCATCGAGGCACGGCTCCCTGCAGCATTGAGCAGGCCTCTCCGTGGACGCGGCAGAGACGATGGACAGCTTGGTCTGACTGTTCTGCTCCACTGCTGCGTGCAGAAGACGGACTATGCCGGCCTCATCCGGCGCACATTCGAGGACGAAGGCCTGGCTGGCGCTGTGAGCAAACTGCCGCTCGAGCGCAAGTTCAAGCTGGAGTCGGTGAAAGAGGCATGGCACTACGCCTCTCACCATATGGGAGCGGCGCAGTCGCAGCAGCAGCAGCAGTAGCTGAGAGTCGTTGCCCACGATCCAGGTCGTGCGCATCTCCGACGGCTACCAGCCGCACCTGGTCTCGCCGGAGGCGGGCCTGCGAAAGCTTGTGCATGAGAGCATAGAGCTGGTGCTGGACCCTGTGTCCACGGCCGTGCGGCGCGTGCACCAGGTGCTGCTGGAGGCAGCCAGGTACGAATCAAGCGCTGCAGATTGTCCCTGCAGGCCCTAGGCGCTGAGGCAGATTGTGTGAGGAGGCTAAGGCTCTCATCGTCTGGCGCCTGGCCAGGGAGGCGTCACGGAAGGCGAGCCTGCTGCTGGACAGCACAGTCATCGACGAGAGCCGCACGCCGCTGAAGCTGCCGCAATTTGAGATGGCGGTGATGGTCGCGGCAACCAAGGCCCTCGAGCGCTGGCGGGACGAGGGCCTCGAGGGTGGGCATCGCTTTCGAGCCCCTTTCCCGGTGAAGGGGGTAGGGCACCACACCTTGGATCGCTGTGAAACAAGGCCGACTGGCCTGCAGTCGCGCGGACGATCGTGCACATGGAGCAGGGCTACGTGACAGCCGCCTTCTTCCGCCACCGCCTGTACGAGCGGTACCGGCAGTGGGAGGAGCAGCGGCACCTGGGCCAGTTGCTGGACGAGGGTGCGTTTTTTGCTTCTGCCACTCCCGGCGCTCTGCAACCTGATTGGGGGCTGGGGCAGCATGTGATGTCTGCTTGCCGCTGTTTGCAGGACACGCCGTGCCGGACGACTCGGAGTCGGAGGACGACTCGGAGGACTCCCGGTCAGATGCGCCCAGCCGGAGAAACCTGGACGCGGGCGGCAGCGGCATGGCGATCCCCGACCAGCAGTCGCCGTCAGAGCCGCGCGAGCGCGAACGGGAGAAGACGCCGCGCCCCAAGGAGCCCGACTTTGGTGGCGGCCCGCCTCCTCTTCGGGCAGCGTGCGGCGTCAGGGCGTGCAGCAAGCTGACAGGGGGTGATGGCCCCCGCCCGGCGCAGGCGGCGACCTCAAGACGGGGTACATGGAGAAGCGCATCGGCGAGAACAGCAGCCGGCAGAGCCTGCCCGAGTCGTGGAAGTGGCAGAAGCGCTACTTTGTGCTGTCTGAGCCCAAGGGCCTGCTGTACTACTTCAAGACGGCGGACGACCCGCCGACGTACCGCGGCATCATCAACATCCGCGAGTGCCGCGTGGAAGACGTCGACGCGAACGGCCTGCCCAAGACGTCCGGCCGCTCCAAGTACGACCTGGACGGCGGCGGCGGCACCGTCTCGCTGCTCATCAAGGTCTCGCACAAGGTCGGGCCGCCCCCTTCCTGGTTTGCTGCTCCCAGCCCATTGCACCCGGCCGAGGGCTGGTCGTGACACCCCCCCGGTCGGTCTGCTGCAGGACCCGAACAAGGCCGCGATCAAGAGCCACCACTCGCTGGTGCTGCGCTGCGAGAGCGCGGCCGAGAAGTACGCGTGGCTCGCGCGGCTCAAGTACGTGAGCGAGACGCCCGCGTCGGAGCGGCCGGTGCGCAAGTACCAGTCGGCCGACTTCATGGAGGCCGCCAAGGGCAAGGGCGGCAAGGAGGCGCGCAAGGACGCCAAGCCGCCCAAGGTCGAGCCCGGGGAGCTTGCTGCCTCTTGGCAGAACACGCACCGGGATGGCGAGTTGCTGAGCTTCACCCCCTACAGGCGCCGCCGTCGCTCTCGTCTGCGCCGTCCACTCCGCACGTGGAGGCGGCGATGGGCGGCATCGGCTCCACGGTGCTGTTCCAGGAGAACAGCAAGCTGGGGCCCGAGCCGCTGACGTACGGCCTGTTCGAGGGCGATGACGCCCGCGGCTTTGACGGCTTCCTGGCACAGATGGGCGAGGACACGGCCGCATACGTTCGCACGGTCTGCAACACCATCGTGCTCACCGTGCCCAAGGCCGTCATCCACTGCCAGGCACGCTCCCTCGTCGCGCAGGCAGCAGATCTATCCTTTTGTCACATCGGGCAGGGTGGGACGGAAGTAGCTGGTGCCCTGCAGGTCAAGCGCGCGGAGCGGCACCTGCTGGAGGAGCTGTACGCGTACATGACCAATATGAGCAGCATCGAGCAGGACACGCTGCTGGACGAGGAGCCGGAGATCATGCAGCGCCGCGCGGCCATCAAGCAGGCAGGGGGCCTGGGCCTTTCTGTGTTTATGTCCCCTCGTGTTTTGGCAGCGACCTCTCTGAGGCGTAAACCTTGGTGCTGCAGGCGGTCAAGGACCTGAATGAGGGCATTGGCAGCATCAAACAGATGCTGGAGGAGGGCTCGGAGAAGCAGGAGCAGTACCTGCCCGCCTCGCTGCTGGAGATGGCCGGCATGGCCAAGCTCGCGCCGCGCCACGTGCGCCAGGACTCCGGGCCGCTGTATGGCGACTTCACGCCCGCCGCCTTCAAGGGTGCTTGCTCTCCTTTCACCGTCGTTGTCTGCATTGTTCAAGAAGACTTTTGAAATCTCAGCGTCGTCCTGGTGTCACTGCAGAGCCCGACCAGAACGGCGGCAGCCGGGCGCCTCGCACCTCTGCCAGTGGCGCCGCCCCGGCGGCCAACCCGCGGCGCTCGTCAAGCTCGGCCACGCCACGCGTGCAGATCCCAGCCACTCCCAGCGGGCCACCAAACCTCTCCAGCCCCAGCCCCATGCCGCGCCGGCGGCCGCCTGCGCCCCCACCCTAGGCCTTGTTGCTTGCCTTCTTGTAGGCCAATTTGTTGTCTGTAGCCAGTTTTGGGAATGACTGGAGTGCGAGGCCCGTGTCTGGGAGGAAACGGCGTGCGGATCGGGCCGAGCTGTCACCTGCGTCGGGGCATCGCGACGCGCGCGCAAGGTTCATCATCATCAGCTTGCCTTCCCTCTAGCGAACCTTCACGTGTGCCACTGCCATTGCGTGGCGACGCCTTGTAACAAGTTGGAGTCGCAGGCGCCGCGGCCAGCCCAGTAAGGCTCCGGGTGGAGAGGCAGCCCTTCCTGCCGGCCGACCGCGCCGACGCCTGGGCTGCGCTGCGGTCGATCGTACCGCCCGAGGCGTGGGAGGAGCAGGCGCCCGTTCTCGCCGCTCTAGAGTCGGTTTACAGGTCGCATCGCCCGTCCTCATCCAGATTTCATCCTTTCGGCATGCCGAGCACTGGTTTGACGAATGTACCGCGCAGGGCTGAATACCAGCAACAGGCCGTCGCTCTCCAGAGGGCATACAAAGCCACAAAGCGCCAGACTGCCAAGCACGACGGCAACCGGTGGGACGGACGTACTGCTGCCGACAGCAGTGGCGAGGAGAGCCAGTCCAGCCAGGCAGGCCGCCACCTCTTGCTGCCAATAGCGTCCGATGTG
Organism: Trebouxiophyceae sp. KSI-1; assembly: GCA_003568905.1. NCBI lineage: Eukaryota > Viridiplantae > Chlorophyta > Trebouxiophyceae > Trebouxiophyceae sp. KSI-1. Next base: position 7,435 of record BHFV01000287.1, read on the forward strand.
CTGCGTGGGAGGGTGTGCATGCATGCTGTTGAAGCGCATGGCCTACCCTGCAGGCGCAGCCCGCCCCGCACTCTGCAACTGGCGGTGGAGGAGCCAAAAGTGATGCGGTGGACCGGAATGGTGCTGAGGCATCTGTCTCACACAACAGTACAACGGGCGACGAGCATGGCGCTGAGTTCCAGGAAGATGCTAGGAAACAGGAAGCAGAGGAGGTGGACCAGGAGTTCCTCCGCCAGTTTGTCCGCTTGCTGCGGAAGGCAGGCCACCGCTCCGTCTTCATGCAAGCTTATCTGGCCCGCAGAGTGCGCTCACAGAAGGTGGTTGCTATGCAGGCCAACTATATGCCGCTGTCATTGCGAGACGAAGCGATGTCGCAGAGCTTGAATGCGGACTACGTTGACCAGGCGTGTCAGCGTTGCCTCCCACCCCTGCCTGCTTACAGGCAAGCTCAGAACACCTTCAGATGTGGCTGTGGTATATGTGCAGCTTTTCATCTCGCCTGACCTGGAGCGGCTGGACGAAAAGCTGGTTGGGCCGATCGTGGCGGACTGGGAAGTCCCGTCTTATGCTCGCTACATGCTTGTGTTCAAGCGCGGGTGCGGCTTGACAAACCGATCTTCTTTAGCACTGCCCATAAGGCATATGCGAGGCACCTTCACCGATTGAATTTCTTGTTTTGGTTGCGGGCAGATACGGACAGACGCGGCGGCGCGGCCTGATGCTGGTCGCCAAGCTGGACTACCTGCAGTATGTCGTCGTGCAGGCCATCATCCGCAACAGCTCGGCAACGGCGCGCCGACTGTGGCGGCGTGCACGGGAGCGCTGGGCTGCTTGGCAGGAGAGTGCGGGGGACCGCCCAGGTGGGGCTGGCCAGCCATGAGCTTCATGTTTGACATTGTCTTGCATGCGATTCAAAATACGCATAGGAGGGCTTGGCATGCAGGAGAAGGGAAGGCGCAAGCGCTGGACAGCACGGCGGAGGCAGACCTTAGCCTGTGGGACTCAATACAGCAGGCTGTGAAGAAGTGGGCTGCCCAGACATCAGACTCTGGGACGGTGCCGCCTCGCTTCCTGCTGGCGGGCGGCGGGCTGCTGATGACGCTGTCCAACTGGGGCCTGCTGCCGCAGGCATCCTTCCTCCCCCTGGCTCTACCCTATACAGCATTATAAGGTGTTCTGGCAGCTGAGTGGCGCCGCCATTTGCAGATTGGCGTTGAGCCGATCGACAATTTCAAGGAGATGCGGAAGCTGGAGGAGCCAAAGCGGCTGTCACCCGTCTTTGTCGAGCGCGTGTCGCTGCGCAACGCGATTTCCAACGGCCAGGGGCTGACGCTTCAGGGCATGCTGGACAAGATTGAGCTGGCGGAGCCGACGTTCCAGGTGCTGCTGCTGCCAGGTGCTCGAGGGATGGCGCGTGGAATTCGCAAGCAGGCGTTGACGTCGAGGCCGCCTGACTGCAGGAGCTGGTCGTCCTGTACCGGCGTGTATCGCCGCCCGGCTGGCTGGAGAAGCTGGGCAACCGGCTGCGTGCGCCGCAGCAGAGGGAGCCGCAGCAGCCGGCCGAGCGGCAGCAGATCTCGATGCGCATCTACCGAGACATCCCCGTGCCGACCTGGAAGCTGGTGTTCCCCGAGAAGCTGCTGCAGTTTCGTCCGCTGGAGGGCCTGCGAGCGGATCTCCTGACCGTGGCAGGCACGGCTCTTGCCCCTGCCTTTGAGCCTGCGTCTCTGCCTGTCAAACCCTGCCTGACTGCTGCTCCTTTCTGCAGGGCTGGTGGCCTTCATTGCTCAGGCCAAGTACGACTCCACCATTCTGGAGCTGATCACGCTCTCCTCGGCCATCGTCTACGCGTCCCGCGTCTTTCTCGGCTACAAGCGCATGAACGACAGGCCAGGCTTCGAAGCTCACGATAGGCCCCTGGGGTTGACAGGGCTCTCGGCTTGCTCACCAAGCCAGCACGGCTGTTGCAGGTTTGACCAAATGGCCAAGGACATGCTGGCAGAGACCATGATGGCCGGACAGGAGCCAGTCATCGACTGCGTGGCCGGCGCAGCGGCTCTGCAGCAGTTCCTGGAGGCGGCACTCGCCTACTGCATGCTGCAGCAGGGGCAGGCGCCCATGGATGCGGAGCACCTCTGCGTCGCAGTTGAGGAGCTGCTGGAGGAGCGGTTCCAGGCGGGTCTCCTTGGCCCGACCCGGCCAGCGTCAAGCTTGCACCTACAGGATCATTCAGCGACACAGCGGCTAGTGGGTCGCGTGCAGGTGAAGGTCCGGTTTGACGCTGCCGGCACAATGAGCGAGCTGGAGCGACTCGGCCTGATGAGCAGCAAAGAGGGCCGGCAGTTGTTGTGCTCGCCAGCACGGGCCGTGGAGAAGCTGCGCGCGCGCTGGGACCTGCTGCTTCAGCCAGAGCCTCACGAGGACCCTGCGCTTGCTTTGCGCAGCTGAGATGGATTTGTTTAGCGGACATTAGTTACAGGTACTGAACTCAACATTGTTAGCTGCAGCGAAACGTCAGCTCGTCTTTTTGTCCACCCTTTCGAATTGCCTGACCCGCTCCAGCACTGCTTCCCGGAAGTCCTCCTCCAGCAGGCTGCCCTCGGTGTCAAACCAGCGGGTGACGGACGTCTCGAACTTGACATCCGGCCTGTGAGCGAGACCAGGGCTTGGGCTCAGTGCCACAGCAACTGCTGCATGACTTGCCAGCAAACTGTGCATGAGGGCGGGCAAGCGCACCTGTCCGACTGCCTGCTCCACTTGCTGCGCTTGCTGCCCACCATCAGCGTGTACTGCTCTGAGTAGCGCGGCAGTTGTGAAGCCAGAAACAAGACGCGGCCGCCCTGCAGGCAAGAGTATGTTTGCTTAGACGCACAGCAGTGCTTGCATGAGGAGTGCTGCGGGCGAGCAAGCGGGCACCTTTGGCCGAGAGACGAAGAAGATGTCGCCCTCTATGCTGCCGAGCACATAGCTCAGCACCACTGTGGCGATCGCGTACAAGATCACGCACAGTACCAGCACCCAGAAGTTGTCCGGGTACTTTTTGGGGTAAAAGTGGGACAGCGCAGCCAGACCGCACCTGCGTCCGCACCAACACAGTCAGCACCAGCAGGCTTGGTCAGTCGGCCAGGGGTTGGAGCTCTGGGCGTGAGGACGGCTTACGTGAAGATCCCGACAGCGATCTTCAGATTGCTCAGGCTAAAGTCTTCGGTGTAGCCTTCCAGGGCTGCCTGCATCCCGATTGGTGGAGCGGATTAGCTCAGTCTCGACCCGAAATGCAGTGCCGGCTCCGATCGTGCATCAGTGCCAATACCGAGAGCAGCTGCGCACCACGGCTGCGTCGTCCAGCGCGCGCTTGAGGGCGGATCCATCACCCAGATTCAATTTGCCCTCCTTGCCCTCCTTGTCCTTGCCGTTTGCAGCCCCGAGCCCCTCCAACTCTGCCGCCACGGCGTCCGGCTTGCGTGCGGCGCGTCGCACCATCGCAGCTCGCGGAGAAAGAGGTTTGCAACCAACAGCCAAATCGACTGTTTTTTGCGTTTCATTTTCCTCACCTTTGAATTGCTTTCTTGCCGTGCCTCTGCAGTGTCGCTGGATGATCTTCCCTGCTAAAGCGCGCGTCGTTGGCAGCGAACGCAATCAATCGAATTTCGAGTGTTGCATGCATCACTTGCACTTCCCTGCGCTAGAAGAGGGAGCGGCAACACCTGGCTAACTCACACGTATATCACAGCGAGCTGCCCGTATCTACCAAGGATCTGCCGAGTCGCGTCACTGAACTCCGACATGCAGCATGTCGGAGATTTCCGTGGGGCCGTCATCCTCTGCGACAAACATGATTGATTCAGAGGTGCCTGAAAGCAGGCGGCTAGCATGACGGCAAATCACCGATTGTCGCGTAGGCGCGCCCGCGGTGACAAAGACTTCGTCCTTGCTCTAGTGGCTCCTGGGCGTCGCGCGCGAGAGATTGCGCCCCCTGCCGCATTTGATTTTAATGCTCAGTGATCGACCAGTAGGATCGTGCCAGCCGCCTAAAGGGGTGCCAAGCACGCCGGAGAAACGTAGTGACGCAGACATGGAATCAAGACCGCCGCGAGACAAGCGCGTCTCCTTACTCCCGGAAGCACAAGCAGCAGCTGCAAAGAAGAAGTTCCTCATTGAAGCAGTTCTCGACACACACATTTGAAGTCAGCCCGGCTAACAACGTGCATCACGCAGTCAGCAATGCTCACAAAGCTCTCAGGCCATTGAGGATCGCCGTGCCGTGCCGTAGGTACTACAGTGTGCTGGGCATCATATGCCTTCTGGGCATAAGCTCGCTGCTGCCATGGAACGTGCTCATCACGCAGGCGGAGTACCTCTTTGTGCGGGCACACCAGGAGCCCACCAGCCCCTGGATGGCGGACCAGATTGTCACGCTGACGGCCAACTCCTACCTCTTCATGTGCGCACTCCTGCCCCTTCTGTGCGTCCGTCAAAAATGCCGCCTCTGCCCCCTTCTCGAGCCGGCCGCCTGCTGGACCTGCAGGAACCTGGCAGCGTATTTGATTCTGCTGCCGTTCGGCAAGCACATTTCCATCCACACGCAGATCGTACTGCCGCTGGCGACGGCTGTTATAGTCGTAATCCTCCAGGCCTTTATAGCGGTCGACACTCGCATCCCGGGCGCCTGGGTGCTAGTCAGCACGCTGGCAAGCACAGCCGTGTTGGGCGCAGCGACGGCGCCGCTCACCAGCGCCACCTACGCCCTGGCGTCCTACCTTCCGTCCAAATATATCCAGGCATGTGTGTATGCATCAGAGGCCGGATATCCTGCTGGAAGGTGCCCGGCAATGTACTCATGGCAAAGCGCGGGTGGCAGGCACTGGTGCTGGGGCAGTCGCTGGCGGGCGTGGCGACCTCGGTGCTGTCCTTCCTGACGATCGCTGCCTCAGCCAGCAGCCAGCATGGCATGCCGACTGCCATGGATGTGCGTCCGGCGGCAGTCAAATACTTTGTCGCCTGCGCAGCCGTCGTGCTCGCCGGCCTGGCCGGCTACCTGGTGCTGCCACACATGCCCTTCCTGCAGCACTGGACGCTGCTGCAAGGTCAGCCGCCCGCGCCAGGCTGTCCTTGGGTGTTCCCTGCCACCATTTTCCGCAGCGGCAGCCTTGCTGATCTGCTCAAAACCGTGCTGTCGCAGAGCGGAGCAGCCCGAGGTTTGCTGAGGAGGCTGGCATGCCGCTGCTGCCCGAGCTGGGTGGCGGCAACAATGTGGAGGACGTCATCGCCAAGATGGTCAGCCGTGTGCGTGCCTCAGAGACCCGTCGCATCCTACGCCGGCCCAGCTCACAGGTTTGCCGCCGCCCGCACACTGCGCCTGCGCTGCTGCCCGCAGACGTTTCAAATGCCAGAGCAGAGCTGAGACTACAGCGCCTGGCATGCAGAACCTGCTGGCAGGGGCGGCAGGAGAGGCGGAGGTCAAGCTGCCGGAGCTGACGAGGAGCCTCAAAGGGTACCATTACATTGTGGGCCTGGCCTTTGCCGTCTCTTTGGCCGGCTACCCTGGCATCGTCTCCAGCATCTGCTCCGTCAGCAACGGCGCCGTGCGGCTGCCTTGCGCTGCTCTGCCGCCTGCGGGCAGGCTTTTCGGCATGCCACCCCCTCCCCTCCAGTACAGTACGCCAAGTGTGTGGCTATCTGCTGACGCCCGGCGTTGCCTCGCAGGTGATCTGTTCCAGCCGCTCATGTTTGTCATGTTCAATGTCGGCGATGCGGCCGGCCGCGCCCTGGCGGGGGTGCACAAGCGAGCAGCGCACCCAGCCGCGCTGTTTGCGTACGGATTTGCCCGCCTGCTGCTGGTCGCGGGGCTCGCCCTCTGCAACGTGGTCGCCTCGGGCCACTGGGCGCTGCCGCACAAGCTCTGGTGCCGTCCCTCTTCTGTTCTTGGCTGCAAGCGGCCTGCCAGTCGCCCCTGCCAGGCCGGGGAGTCACCCGCGGCGGGTCTGCTGCAGGTCGGACTATTGGCCGGCGTCGCTGGTGGGCCTGCTGGGGCTGACAAACGGCCACCTGGCGACGATAGCGCTGATGCAGGCGCCTCATCTCGCGCCCAGCAGCGCCCGGTGCGGCTGCCCCTGCTGCCGGAATTCGATTCGCCCAGCAAGCTTGCAGGCAGCGCATGCTGACTGTTGCTGCTCACTTGCAGGGACCGTGTGAGCGTCGTGATGTCCTTCAGCCTGACGCTGGGCTTGGCGATCGGCAGCTTTGCATCGATAGGCTTGCAATTACTGCTGCAAAGAAATTGAGCGAGTGTAAAATCCAGGTAGTAGGATAGCAGCTCTTGTTTTGTGCGTGAGCTGGATGTGGGCCAGACAATAGGACGTGTCCATGCTGTGCTTGCCAGTGGTTTCTCAGGTTGCAGCCATCGTTCCCAAAACACTTTGTCCGCAGAACACACGTAGGGCTCCTGCTGTCATGACACTCGAGAGGCAGAGCTCCACATCACGCTGATAACTCACCACGCTCCTCACTGGTACACAAGGGCTCCTGTGTCGCTGCAGGGGCCTTCTGCCTTTACTCTACGCCTACTGTACAGTCACCGCCTCATTCCCATCTTGGAAAGCCGAAACAGCAAAAGCAAACAGCAGTGGAGCGGCCTTTCCCGTTCTCCCGACCTCCCGGCAGCAAGCCGGCGCCCACAGGCGGCTGGGGGCTACCAGAAGCTGAAGGGCCCATTCTTGGCTTCTTTGACCGCGCCTGACGGCATCTTCAAGCCATCCTCTGCAACCCAGGCATTCTGTGTGAGTTCAAAGGACAGCAAGTCACTGCGTTCACGAGACTCTGGACAACGCCTTGCCTTTGTTGATGTGCCCTTCCCAAATTCCGATGTCAGAAGGAGAGAAGGGCGTGGTGAGCTCCGGGTGCGAGTCGGATGGCTCATCGACCGGGGCCACCTTGAGTGCCCGCAGTGAGTGCTGCCCGACCGGCACTGGCTCGGAGCTCGTCGGCTGCGGTGGTGCAGCAGGAGGGGCCGGCTGTGTGTTGCCGCTGTCAGTCTTGCCTCCTCCACTGCCTTTGAAGAGCCAACTCATCAGCAGGTTACCTGCGCAGGCCAGGTCGTTGCGAGAAACGCAATCCAAGTCTGTGATGGCGATGGGCCGGAACGAAGTTGAATAGGAAACAACGGCAATTTCCTGGCACTGCTCGGGCTGCGTACGGCGCTGCGCAAGCCGGAGAAGCTTTCCTGCCGCTGTTTAAGGCTGACTCGGCACGCTACATGCCAAACCAGACGCAGCGTGATGCTGTGGGCGTTCGGGACCGCACCTCAGCTCCGTCGAAAGTAACAGTTCCGAGATTTTTGCAGCCCGGCGGGACGCCGCGATTTGCAATTGGCAGGAAGGAAACTGCTTCAATCTCGCCCCAGCCCAAGCTCAGCATTCAGCATTGAGAATGCCAAGCAACTATTGCGCGCGATGAGGCCGACGCTTCTGTGCATCGGCCTCTTCTTGCTGTGCAGCGTGCTGCCAGCGAGCGGCAGAGACAGCCAGGTACTCATCAGCTGCATGCCCGCTTGATTGCGCGACCGTCTCCGTCGCGTAGGCGCCACAGACGAACGAGCACTGATCATCAATTGAGCTGAGCAACCCCTCGTTCAAGCTGGGCACTTTGCCGCACTCTCCAAGCCAGCTACGCGCGCTTGCAGGCGATTTTGCGCGGAGAGGACGGCGACCTGCGGGCAGCGGCGGGCAGCGAGGCGCCAAGCGTGCTTGACACCGTGGCCACCTGGCTATCGGGGCTGCTGTACCTTAATCCCCGGTGAGCAGGCAGTGATTGCCCGCGGCACGGCAGCCTATGAAGTACGATGTTGCTCCCGGTCGCTCTGCAGTTCATCGGCTCGCTGGCTGCGGCGCAGATTTGGCGGGAGTGAGAGCAAGCCGCAGCTCGACTGGGAGCGGGATTCACCGGCAGTAGTGGTCACCGCCTCTGCCCGAACGCGGCCCGGTCGTCCAAAAGGGAAGGCTGAGCGGCCGCCTACACGGGAGCATTCACCGCCGCCACCAGTTCTGCAATCGCCACCGCCGCCAGACAGGCAGGAGCTTGACTTGCTCGCCTTCAGTCTTTTCGCAAATTGCATGCGTCGAGCACAGTCTCGCACTTGCTGCAGGGCATCAAGGGGCTGGCCGCTGGTGGACCCCACCAATGTGGCCGACCAGGGAGAGGAGGAGGCGGAGCAAGTGCGGCAGGCAGAAAGCCAGGCCAATGGTACGCCTGGGTGGTGCAAACTGCCTGCTAGTGGTGCTCGCTTGCAGGCCTGAGCTTGCTGATGGCAGTGCGCCTGGGTGCTTGCCGCAGCCAAGCTGGCGCGGGCGGCTGCCGTGGCGCTGCCCAAGGTGGCGCTCATGTTCCTCACGCGGGGGGACATGCCGTATGAGGAGGCGTGGCGCTTCTTCCTGGAGGGCTTCCCGCTGCAAGGCGAGCTGCAAGCGCGCTCGTGCCCCGGTGCAGGCTGTCCTGCCGGCCCTTGAGCAGGCTGAGAAGAGCGGCCGTCCCGCCTGCAGGTGCGGATGGAATGGCGGGCTGGCAGCGCGCCTTTTCCCTGCACGTGCATCCCTCGCAGGGCCACGAGTACGCCCCCGGCTCCCTTTTTCATGGGCGCGCGGTGGCCAAGCGGGAGAAGGTTGAGTGGGGCCAGTGGAGCGTGGTGCGCCCCCAACCGCAAGCCACCTCACTAACCGGCAAACCCCCATGTCTGCCTAGACCGGCCTTTTGCTTTCGTTCAATCCATCGCAGACGTGCTTCCACTTCTGGCCGGCTTGTTTGCTAGCCTGACTCGCATGCCAGGCCGCCAGTCCACAGGGCCCCGCCTGCCAAAAGCCTGGGAAAGTCTCTGAGCCCCTGCCGCCGCTGCCCGCTTGCGCAGATGCAGGCGGAGCGCAACCTGATGGAGGCGGCCTTGGCCGACCCGCTGGCTCAGCGTTTTGTGCTGCTGAGCGAGTCCTGCATCCCGCTCTACCCGGCCGCCCTGGTCTGGGCGCAGCTCATGGCCGAGCCGCGCTCGCGCATCCACGCCTGCGTGAACGCGAGCAATCCGGAGGACGAGGGCCGCCGCATGACCTTCCGGTGCCGCTCCTGCTCGCTCAGCCTGCCCCCGGCACGACGCCTTCAGGAGCTCCCGCCTTCGTGGTCGATGCGCAGCAAACGCTGGGTTGGCTTGAGTCTGCGAGCGCAACTGAGTCCTGCCTCCCTGCAGAGCTGGCTTCAGTGGGGGCCATGGCCGTTGGAGCTCGCGCAGAAACGGCTGTCGTCGCTGCCGGCCCGCAGGATGGTGAACATGGAGCGGGACGGCCTGCAGCAGCAGCACTGGCGCAAGTCCGGCCAGTGGATCGCGCTCAACCGTAAGCACGCCGAGCTGGTCGTGAACGACACGCTCGTCAGCCGGCTGTTCAGGGAGTGAGCCAACCCGCCGGGCCCAACTGCTTGGCTGCTGCTGCAGAACATGCCAGGGGCTGCTGAGCAGGCTGCGGGCGCTGCAGGGAGTGCTGGGTGGACGCTGACCACCTGGCCAAGGGGGAGCCGCTGTGGCGCTTTTGCGTCAGCGACGAGCACTATGTCCCCACGCTGCTCGCCTTTCACGGGCTGGAGGCGGAGACCGACTGCACGGTCAGCACCGCCCTCTCCTCGCGGTGTGCTGACAGCAAAGCCACGCTTGGTCCTGCTGACTGAGAATGCGGTGTGTGCTGCAGGGGGCGGCCACCAATGCGTGGTGGGACGGCCCCTATTTCCATCCGCGCACCTGGGAGGACGGCGAGGTGTCGCTGGAGCTGATCGCAAAGCTGCGGAAGTCGAACCACGGCTTTGAACCCAGCGAGGAGCCTGAGTGCGACGCAACGGCTGCACTCGCCACAGCGCCCCTCGTCTTGGCCGCGGACGGCGCTGCCGGGCTGGCGAACCCGGGCTTGGGCTCAAGCGAGCAGAGCAGGCGGCACCAGGTGTGTGCCTGTGCGGCAGCCTGGGCTCAAGAAGCTGCCCCTCCGGCTGGGCAACGGCGCGGCCCAGCTGGCCTGGCTCGTTTTGCAGGCTGTGGAGCACGCCAAGCTGAAGCAGCAGGACTCGAGCCGCCGGCTGCTGGCGGCTCGGGCGGGCGGGCGGCTGCCGCCGGAGGCGTTCTGGATGCAGCTAGCAGGTGCGGGCAGCCAACAAAGCGCTCGCTGATCAGCTCCAATGACGTCTATGCATGTCCTGAGACGCTGCTTCCCATGCATGCAGTCACGCAGCCAGGCTCGCCGGCCTGGCGACAGCTGCTCAGCCTGCCAGCCGAGGCTGGGGATGCCTTCCAAGAGGCTGCTCACACAGGCCTCGGGATGGCTGCTCCTGGACGGCGCCCAAGCCAGGAGCAGGCGGGCGATGCCGCGCAAGAGGCGGACTGGGCATGGGTGGCCGAGGCGCTGAAAGGGTACAAGGGCATGACGGATCCCAACTGCCCTCTGTTTGCTCGCAAGTTCTCTGCGGGTGCCGCGGGCTTGGTGGCAAACATCACCAAGGCTGGCTTTGCCCGCCGGAAACACTGGTAGGGCTTGACGCCCGGCTGGACTTGCATTTACGGCTGGCGGCTTTTGGTACGGTGAGATTTACAGCCCGTCATGCCTATCTATTTTCGATTCTACATCTAGAGATAGGTTGATTGAGCTGCTGTTGTGCACAACAAGAACTGCCTTTGAACCAGGCCGGGCATACAACAGCAAGGCCACAATGCTACAGGAAAACTCCCCCCGGCGCTGTAAGCGAGGGCCCGATCATTCGCGGCTTGTCACTGGTCTGTCGACAGCTTGCTGCTTGCCCTGGCAGAAGGCTGAGTCCATGTCTCAGGCAGAGCCCAGACAGCGAGCCAGCAGCTCCATCACAGAAGGCAGGGCTCCATGGGAGCGCCTCAGGCCTTCTTCTGGCGCTTGGCCTTTGGCGAGGCGGCGCCACTCTTGTTGTCGTCATATGCCTGCTTCATGCGGCCGATGTTCTCCTTGTGGATCTCCTTATGGTCCACGATCGGCTTGGGGTAGTCCTTGCCGATCACGCAGCCGGCCTTCTTCTGCACCTCCAGCGGCGCCTCCTGCCAGGCCAGGCTGCCAACCCTCAGGCTCTGTGGAACGCGCAGGCAAGATGAGCAGGTCCTGTGCAATGAGAGGAGATGCGCGCTCACCCAGGGCGAGTAGATGTACTTGTCCGGCATGTCCTGCGTGGCATGAGGCAGTCTGCAGCTCATACTGGCAAGCTGATGCAGAATGGGATGGTGTGTGCACGCATGCGAGCATTGGCAGGGTTGCAAGCATTGGCAGGGCCACTTTGCATTGGCAGGAGAAGGGACCGAGGGAAAAAAGGCGAGAGGCGCGCCTTGAGCACGGGCAGGAAGTGGCGCACAAACTCGCCCTTCTTGTCGTATTTTTGGCCAAAGGTGATGGGGGAGTAGACGCGGAAGTACTGCGAGAAGAAGGCGGAGGCCGACAGCCACATCCAGTTGCCGTTGTTCACGCTCCAGTCACCGTCGACCAGCAGCCGGTCAAAGGTGTCCCGCCCCTTCTCCCAGCTTACGTACAGGTCGCCGCGCGTCAGGAAGCAGGCCTGCGGGAGCCGTTTGAGCGGCACCAGTGAGCGAGCGACAGGCTTTCCAGTCCCCCTTGCTTCTGGTCACAGCTGCCCAAGCAGCGAGACAGCGGTCGTTTGGAGTGCTGCGATGGCGAAAAGGCTGGCGCCAGCAGTCAGAGCATGGCGAGTGCTGGGGCCCTGGTGGAAGAAGCCAGGCGTCCGCACCACGGCGTGGCGCGCCAGGTGGTGCATCCAGCCCTGCGTGCGCAGCTGCGTCATGATTGCGTCAATCCACGGGTAGCCCGTGCGCGCCTCCTCCCACGCCTTGTAGAACTCCTCGTTGTCGTCCCACGGGATCTGCGGCACCGCGGAGCTCAGGGCTGTGCACTGCCGCCGCCAGCATGTGCTCTTCAACAGCAGTGACTAGATGTCAGGCAGGACGAGCTCACAGGCACGGCCGACGCGTTGTGCAGGGCCAAAGCAGGCAATGGGGCCTAGCATGAGAAGGAGGCATGCGCACCTGCTTTGAGAGCGGGTTGCCCTCCATGCGGTCATAGTTGGGCGTGGCGTAGCCGACCAGGTAGAAGAACTCACGCCACAGCAGCTGGCCGACGAGCGAGACGGGCGGCTTGGTGTAGCTCTTGCTCGCCTTCTGGATCTGCGCTCCAGTGGGGGCGGCACACTGTCAGGGGCTGTGCGCTTGCTGGATGTCCAGTGACCGGTTAGAAAAGAGCAGCGGCCTGGGTTCAAATGCGGACGTGCCTGTCATTGCAGGCCCAGGCCGGTGGCAGGCGACAGGTATGCAGCAGCAGCAGCAGCAGGAGTGCTTGGGGAAGAAAAGGGATGGCACCGCAGCGAGCTTGGAGAAGAAGAGGCGCGGCGAGACGCAGCCAAACTTGAGGTAGGGCGAGAGGCAGGTGGTGGCCGGCTTCTTGAAGGCGGCCGGGTTGCCCTTGGGCTTCTCAAACGCGGCCACCCACGCCTTGTCGGACAGCTGGTCCGCCAGCCGTGCGAGGCCCGCACTCTCGCCGCCCTGCCACAGCCGCGAGCTCATCACATCCCAGGCTGCGTTCCCCTGGCTTTTGAGCCGCCCCTGCCAAGCTCAGCCATCACCCGCCTCTCAAGCCTCGTGTACTGCAGGCGGTTCCTTCCCGGACTAGGCAGTGCAGACCCCACCGGAAAATGCGTGGTCGGCTTGTCACTGTAGCCCAGGTCCTTGAGCGACGGGATGTGGCCGGCCTCCGCGCCGGACGGCAGCGGCGGCAGCTGCTTGGGCGGGTCAGCCGCCGGCTCGGCCGGGTCCCCCGCCTTGTCCACCAGCTTCTGGAAGGCGCCCATGGAGGCGGGCGCGCTGCCCCCAGCCAGCTCCAGCAGGTGGTCGGGATCATACAGCGTGTGGCTCGCGTGCGTGGACACCTCGACACCTGCGAGGGAAGGCAGCCGAGCTTTTGAAGCAAGAGGAGGACGCTCGCAAGGTGCAGTAGCAGTCTTCTGGTCGTTGCAAAGGGTCTGGCTGGCACACGGTGACTTCCGCTGCTCCTACACTGAGTGAGCCCTTCACAGACGCACCCGCGTGCTTTGCCAGCTTGCGGATCTTCTCATCGCGTTCCCGCGCGTACGGCTCCGTGTCGCTCTCGAAGCACAGCTTGGTCACGCCCCACTCCTTCCACACGCGTGGCAGCTCCTCCTCAGGCTTGCCCTGCAGCACCTGGCAGATGCGCGGGGAGGTGTCAGCCGTTTATGGCCGTGCAGGCAGACTGGCTGCCACAGAGAGGTTCTCTCATTTACGAGGCAGATTGAAGCACACCAGCAGGCCGGAACTGCGCTTGCTCAGGCTCTCGTGCAGGTCCTGCAGGCTGTCCAGCAGGAACTTGATGCGGTTGGTGCCGACGCGCTCCGGCTTTGTGAACCAGGGGTCCAAGCAGAAGACGGGCGCCAGCGTCCCGGCCTCCAGCGCCTCCAGCAGCGCCGGGTTGTCGTGCAGCCGAAGGCCCTGAATCGCGGTGTCGGTTGGCAACGAGCTCAGGAACGTCTTGCGGTGGGCCTTTCATTGTGGTGTGGGCTCCTCAACATCCAAGTGGGCAGTGCAACGCACCACTGGTACAGCGGCAAGAACTGCATCAAACAGGCATCTTTCATGTAGAAGACGTAACAATGGAGGGAGTCGCACCTTCCGAAACCATAGGCACGCCACGCCATCCTTGTCCGGCATTATGGCTGTTGGCTTTTTTTGGGATGCGGATGTCAGTCCTGTGCGACGCCGGCGCGAGGCGAACGTCAGAATACGCAAAGCAGATGAGTGCCAGAGGATATCGGATGCCCCGCGCGCAGCAAGGTTCGTGTTCAGCAGGCTGCGCGACGTCAGGGAGAATGGCATGCGCTTTGCCGAAGCGACATCACAGCGAATGCAAGCAGGCTGCGGCGTGCAGTGTCGGTAGGTCGAAAGAAAGAGAGCGAAACGGCAAAGAACAGACGAGGCAGCGCAATGCGGAGCGGTGGCTGGGTTTCCACGTCGCAGTGCCGAAATGCATTCGGGGTTTGCGCCGAGACCGCGGCGTGCAACTCCGAGCGGCGGTCAGCTTGCCAAACGCTCTCTCCGTCGCCTCCTGGCACATGTCGGAGGAGGCCAAGGAACCGGGCAAAGGCCGATTCAAGCTCGATCGCCCTCAGGTTACAGAGGAAGGCAGTCGCTTCTTTCGTGTGACCAGCTTCGAGCTCTTCGCGGTGCGCCTGCTTCGAGACTTTCCTTGACTCTGCAAATTGGTGCTGCGCATGCCAGCAATTGCATGCTTGCAATTGTTGATGCCAGCCAAGCCAGCTGCCAGCATTGGTAGCCGAGTCAGCAAAGCTTTTCAGCGTCTTGATGTTGTTTACTGGTGCTGGCGCAGCGACCGACACCGCGCATGCTACTGGTCTCCATGATCGGCACAGGCGTGTTCGCGGGCATCCTCGGCCACTTCTACCTAGAGGGACGACGCGTGCAGAAGCGGGACGACTTTCTGGGTGAGGGCAGGTCGCGCAGATGCATGTCCCTGGTCTTTCTTTCTTCTTGTTTTTCGCACTGACGCAGGGAGACGGAGTGTGGGCACTGACGCTGACCGTGCCGTAGGCTGAAACGATATGAGCACCAGGGCACCTGAGGATGCCCTTCAGGAGGCAGAGGAGCAGGTGCTGGCTTCATGCCTCGCACCTCTCGCCATTCGGCGTTCCGCAGCTTACCGCCCTCGCACAACTCGGAAATGTGGGCGCAGGTTTCCAAGGTGCAGTCGCTGAGCTTGCGCCTGCTGGAGCTGCTCGCCTGCCCCAGTGCCTCTCCCAGCTTTGCTGGCCAGGTCAGTCGCAACAGCCCCCCTCTGCGCGTCTGAAGGCGGGCACCGCAGCCCCGCATTCTGAGGCCGCAGGTGCCCGTCTGCAGGTATCCCAAACAGCAGATGAGTTGCAGGCAGCGGCCTCTGCGGCTGACAGCCTGTATGCAAGCGCAGCGCCTGCACCAGACGCCGCTGCTCCGCCGGCCAGGAGCTTCCAGCAGAACCTGGCGCGAGCGCAGCAGGCAGGCTCAAAGACCCCCGACTCACCCTTTCCAGCGCTGTGCTTCAGCAGCGACCAAGGGTGGGCCGGCTGTTGCTGCAGGCGCTGGCGCAGAGCAGCGAGGCTCAGTTGCAAGGCGTGCAGCCGCACCTCTGCTGCCGCACTCGCTCGCTCCGCCTCAACTGGAGGCACGTCGGCTCAGGTGGCGTGCGGCTGCGCTGCAGGCGACGCGAGCACACTGGCCGGCGTCGCCCAGGCGGTGGAGCGGCTGGCCGGCTTTGCGGTGCACTGCCACTCGGACGCCGGCTGCGGCGGCAGCCTGCTGCAGCGGGCCGTCTGTGACTCGAGGTGCCCGCCCGGCTGTCCACACAGCCGCCTGGAGCGACCGGCTTTTGCGCCAGCAGGCATGTCAGCGGGCTTGGCACGCAGGGTGCCGCCCGAGCAGGCCACGCAGCTGTCGCTCGCTGTCCCAGGCGTGCTGCGGGCGGCCGTCGCGCTGACCGAGCCGGGCGAGCCGGAGGCAGCCACTGTGGCGGTCTTTGGGCCGGAGGAGACAGGGCCGGACAGGGATGCGTGGGGCGCCTCGGAGTTCACGACCTTCAGGCGCCGCCCGCCTGCCTCCATCCTGGTCAGCGGGAGGCATGCCTTGCTGCTGCTGACATGATTCCCGTAGCTCCAGGCGCCGAACATCGCCGAGCACACCGGGACGCAGCTGTTTTGAACGCAGCGGCCGAGCTGCTCATGGCTGCCTGGCTGTGCCTGCAGGCGTGTGTCAGAGGTGGCCACCCGCGCCCTGGTCGCCTTCCAGCGGCAGGCCGGCGGCCGCAAGGGGCGCGCCCTGCTGGACCTGCTGCTCTGGCTGACCTGCTACAGGCGGGCGTCCGCTGCCTGGCGGTGCCACACTGAGACAGCACTGCCGGAGTCTGGTGACCGAGTCGGGCTTGCCTGGCTCGCAGGCGGCTGTTCAGCCAGCCGTGCAGTGCGTCGGGCACGCTGCTGGCCGCGGACAGCGCCTCGCAGGCGCTGCTGCCGGCGGTGCTGCGGCCCTTCCGCCTGAGCAGCGCGGAGCTGCTGGCGGCAGTCAGGTGGCCGGAGCCCTGCCCTGCTTACCACGCTTGGTCGGCGCCAGCGGGCATGGTCTGACGCCTCTGATTTGGAGCCGTCTAGAGTCTTGGGCTTTTTACAGGACGGCAGCTGCTCGCTGCGGTAGGTGTGGTGCGCAAACATGCCACGTTTGAAACCAAGGGACGTAGTTGCTAGAAGAAAGCCGGCAGACAGACTGGCCAAGGCACACACACACACACACAATGACCTCGCAATTCGGTCGTTGGGTTGGCCCACTGGCGACATGGGTTGGGGGGCATGGCGGTCAATTGGTGGGGCAATCGCATTGTCAGGCTGAAAGGCCCGCGCTCTCTCACCAGCAGCAGCAGGACGATGCTCAGCCGCTCACCGTGCTGCAACACGCTCTCTCTCGACTGCACAGCAGAGTCTCACATAGGTTCCCCTCGTTCGCCGCTCCCTGGTCCAGAGTTGGTAACTCTGGTGGGGGTTTGGCAGGTGGCTCGTCGTCAGAGGTGGATCCCCGGGCCCGGCCTCAGCCCTGCACCGAGGCCAGGCCGACGGCGCCCCCGTCCTCTCTGGTGGGCGGGTGCCCCCGGCCGTGCCGGTTGCGCGGCTGCGACACGTTTGCCTGGGCGGAGACGCGCCAGTCGGACAGCGCCGCCTGCAGCTCCTCGCTGCCTGCCGCCGCCAAGCACACGCGCATCCCTCAGCAGCCGAGCCGTTGTGCGATCTCGCGGCGCCAGCCACCGCTGCAAATTTGCTGGGAGTTGGGCAGCCGGCGGGCAGTGCGACTGGCCGGAATAGGTGCACCCGATATCCTGAGAGTTGGGCAACCAGCAGGCGGTGGTCGTAAGAAATCACAGGCAGGGGCAGCGCACCAGACTCGCACAGAAAGTGCTTGACGGCCGCGCGCTGCTCCTTCTCCGAGTGCGTGCCCGAAAGCGACCGGTCCAGGCCGCCCAGCATGGCCGCGTCCACCTTGGGCAGCGCCAGCAGCACCTGCGCCGGCCGCCGCCAGGGCTCAGCGCCACACGACAGAGGGACGCCGGCCGGCAGCTGCC
Organism: Trebouxiophyceae sp. KSI-1; assembly: GCA_003568905.1. NCBI lineage: Eukaryota > Viridiplantae > Chlorophyta > Trebouxiophyceae > Trebouxiophyceae sp. KSI-1. Next base: position 24,642 of record BHFV01000287.1, read on the forward strand.
CGCCGGGCGCCCACATTCGAGGCCCTGGCATTCGCACAAGCGGCCTCTGCTGCGCGTGAGCCAGCAGAGCAGGTGTTTTGCGCGGCTGCGGCAAGCCGGGGCCCCAACCTCGCGGGGGCCGGCCAGCGGCGGCTGCAGCACGAGCACGTCCCGCGCGAGGCCCAGCACCTCGGCCGACTGCCCGGCGATGCCGTTGGCCAGCGACTGGATGCAGCCGCGCATGATCTCGCGGGCGGCCGCCTCCTCCAGCGCCTGCCGCCCAACCACGGCCACGACGCCCCTGCGTGCGGCGGCAGCCTCTTGTCAGGCGGGCATCCCTTTTGCGGATTGAGAGAGGCCGGCTGCGCTTGAGGAGCGCAAGCAAGGGAGCAGCAGCCGGGGCTCTTGCGGGGACGGGAAGGGGGCTGTGCTGCAAGCCGGGCAGCTTCGCCAGCCGCATGCGAGCTTCCTCGACTCCCTCCGTCCACCTCCCAACAGGCACTTGGAATGCGACCCCGCTGCTGGGGACAAGCAGGGTGCGGGTGGCGGCAGGCAGGAGGGGGCGGCGTGCCGCAGGAAGGCTGAGGCTCGCGCGGCGGTGTCGTCGGGCCACCACAGCGCCGCGACGGCCGTCATGCAGGCGGACATCGCGACCGCCGGCGCCTCCGCCCACGTCAGCTGCAGCACGCTCTGCTGGCCGGGCTCGCCCACTGCGGGCGGGCGCAGGCGCGTCGCGGGCTGTCTGGCAGCAGCGGGCGCGGCTGCAAGCAGAGGTAACTCTTCCGTTCCAGGGGCGCTTGCATTCTGGCTGCTTTGGCGGCAAAGCTAGCGAGCCACCAAGCTGCGCACGGTCAAAAGCAGGTGCACAGGAGCCAGCAGCGCTGGCCTGGCCTTGCACCGAAAACAGCCTCGCAAAGCAGCCATGGACAGCCCGGAAATGCGCGCCGGCAGGCTTGGCGGGACGGCGGGCCCCACCCTGGGCCGCGTCCTGCGTGCAGCGCAGCAGCGCCAGGTGCTCCGCGGTCAGCTCGCGCAGCAGCCGCTCCTGCACGACCTCCTCGTTCGCGGCGGCCGCGTCTTCGCGCGTGACCGGCGTCCAGCTGGCGCCCGGCTTGCCCGAGCCGCGCAGGATGGCCGCCCAGCCCTCCGAGAGGCGCGTGTGCAGGTGCGGAAGCACGGCCGCCAGCACCGGCAGCAGCCAGGCACGCCTGCGCGCGGGCAGACACTCTGCTGGCAACAGCGCGGCTCAGGTCCGGGGGACCGTTTCCCGGCAGCCTCAGGAGGTATGGCCTTGCCGCCAGCTGGATGCAGTACCGTCCAGAGCGAGCAGACCTGCCGTAACAAGCAGAGTCGTGCGTACAGGTGCTTGCACGCGCGCAACAGCTTGACAGACAAGAAGCACACATTCGCATTCCTCGCCTTCCGGGAAGGGGGGCGAGGGCGCGCCTGTGCGAGGGCGGGCAGGCGCGCGTGAGCGGGATGAGGATGTGGCGGATGAGCATGCGGGCGTGGCTGTGGTGCAGCGCCGGCAGCGCGCCGGTCAGCGCCTCCAGGAAGGCCGCCCGCTGCTGCTCGCAGGCCCAGAAGCCGCCCGCGTTGCGCACCAGGTGGCCCAGGATCTGGTAGAGCGACTCGCGCGTCTGCACAGGAGGGGGGCACTGCTGAATGAGCGTGGCTGTCGGCAGGGAGGGGGACTGGAGGGAGGGGGCAGGAGCAGCTGAGCTGGACGAGGGAACAGGTGCACCAAATGCGACCCGCCAGAAGCAGGGTCTTGCACGCTGTCGCTTCCTGCCAAGCAGACCTCCACACGGCAGCAGCAGCACGCCTCTATTGCGTCCCTCATGCATTGGTGGGGCTGGACCCCCCTTGCACCTTCCTAACAGCAGGAAAAAGGGGCCTGCGGGGCGCACCACCCGGAACCAGGCGCGCAGGGCGGCCACGTTGTTGCCCGCGATGGTCGCGCCCTCCTCTGCCAGGATGGCCGCGTCCCCCGCCGCCCGCCCGGCCGTCAGCGTGCGCAGGTACAGAGCGCGCTCGCGGGCGCCCATCTCCAGCGCGGGCGCCGCCTCGCCCAGCACCGCGGCGCCCTGCAGGCAGCGACCGCGCCAGCCTCAGCTGGAAGCCCGCGGTACATTGCCTGCTCGTTCCGGACTGCCAACAGACGGACGAGCGTCCTGCTCCAGGGCTGAGGCCCCCTATCCTCGTCATCTGCTGATGCTGGATGACGGCGATGCACCCCACAACGACTCCAACCACCTGGCCTTGCCGGAAGCAGCAACAGCATACAACAACCTGTACGGACGGCAGGGGGCGGGCAGCCGTGCCTGCGGCGTCGACAGCGCGTGCAGGTGGCAGACCAGGCGCAGCACCGTCGGCAGCAGCCACGGCAGGTGCGGGTTGAGCGCGTGCCAGGCGGGGCTGCCGGGGCGGCCCGGCTCGGGCGCGCCCGGGTCCGCGGAGGCCGGCAGCCGCTTGATGGCGCGCTCTACCAGCTGCAGGTGGTGCGCCGCCATCCAGCGGGTGAAGCCGCCGCCGACCTGCGGCCGCCGGCGGTGTGTGCCAAGCGGGCAAGAGCCGTCCGAGGAGCTGCGAGGGGGCAGGACGGCCGGGTGGAAGGCTGGCGTGGTGAGTCGTGCCCCCCTGGCCAACGCTGCCTGTGCCTGGCAGGCTGGGGGCCGAGCGGCACTGCCGGAAGCTGCAGCAGGCATGCTGGCTTGTGTGGCGGCGGGCGCACCTCGACGGCGCCGGCGGGCGTGCGGCTCGCCGGGCAAAAGTGCGCGACCAGCGCGGCCGGGCTGGCCAGGTGGCCCTGCCAGGCGGCCGACTGCCACTCCTCGCTCGTGGCGCGCAGCACGTGCTCCACCACCTGCGGGCCGTGCGCGTGCGTGTCGTGTCACGCGCGACGTCACCCCCGCTGCCGCCAGCACCCCTACGGCACGAGGAGCAGACGCCGCCGCACAAGAGCGCTGCTCGGCCCCACTCTGACTGGACTGAGCACTTGGCATGCCTGAAAGGACCGCCACAGCCGAGCGCCCGAGCTGCCAAGGGGGTGCGCCTGGGTAAGGCGCGCCTGCTGCTGGAAGGGCAGCTCCGCGCCGCAGACGGCGGCCACCATCATGTCGCACAGCAGCGCGCGTTCGCCGGGCGAGATGCTGCGCGCGCGCCAGCACTCCTCCGTGCGCAGCGCGACCGCCTCCACGTGCGCCCGCATCGCCTGCGGCACGGGCCGGCCGCGGTCGGCAGCGAGGCCCCAAAAGACAGCCCAAATCCCAGGCGCACACATCACAGGCCGTCACGCCTCCTGGATCTGGCTCCCGCCATTGCTTGCTCTGCTGGAAACAGTGGTCTCATCGCTGCTGTCCCTGACACGACCTCCCGCAAGATGAGCAGGTGCATCCGCCCCCTGCTGACGGCGGCGGCGGAGAAAGCGCCACTGCTGGGCGCCCGCCGCCTGGGCGACAGGCAGGTTTGGGTGCCGATATGGCGGCTGCTTGCGTACAAGCTTGAGGGCACCGGTCGGATGGGCAAGGGGCCCACCTCCGAGGCGTGCTTGGCGTAGGTGACCAGGACGCCCGGGATCTTGCTGCGCGCCTGGAAGCGGTCCTTCCAGCCGGGTGGCGGCTGCGGCGGCAGGTGCCAGGGGCCGCCCTCCATCGGCAGGTCGTCAAACATGGCAAATACCTGCGCGGAAGAGCAAAAGCTCTACGCTGGCAACCTGCTCGTACCACGAGCCTTCAAGCTTGCGTGTGCATGCTGGTCAGTGCGCTTGTGAGTGGCGTACTCGGTTCAGGCACAATGCCACCCCCCTCGCAACTGTTGGCGCATGAGCAGTTGCCATCACGGCCGATGCAGCAAGGCGACTGCAGCGATTGAGTGTCGATTGTCCAGCACGAACCACAGCGGGCTGCGAGGAAAATCTGGCGCCATGCCTTGTCGATGGCGGGGGCGGCGAGATCCTTGCGCAGCGCCAGCAGCCTCACGAACGCCTCCAGCAGGCGGCAGTGGCAGGCGACGGTGGGCGGGTCGGGCAGGCGCAGCGCCAGCAGCCCCCGGAACATGGCCTCCTGCCGATCGATGATGGCGTTGACCGCATCAGGGCCCACGTTGGCGACCGCGTCCGGCCGCCGCCGGCCGCCGGGCAGATACGTCTGGCTGCTCATGCCGACGACCGACTCGACAAAGTGGGTGGCCGCCTCGAACAGCGCGCGCTGCTCCTGCGGGCGGCGGGGGCGCGGGGAGCTCGGGAGGCCGCGCGGGGAGCACGAGCCGACGCAGGGCCAGAGGATTGTCGCAGGCTGAGGAAGGAGATGCTGCGGCCGCTGTGCAATGCGGCACCTGCCCGACATCAGTGAGGCAGGGACGCGCCTCGCTCAGCTGGCCGCTCGTGGAGCAGACCTGCACCGCCTGCTGCAGGCGCCGCTCCGCCGCCTGCACCCGCCCCCAGCAGCACCGCAGTCAGGCTTGCACCCTGCCATCCCAAGCAGCTCAGTCTGGGCCTGCCCCCCCTCCCTCAGCAAGCCTCGCAGGGCGGCTCGCGAGCAATCCCAGCGGCACCCGCATGCGGCTCGGCTGGCTGCTGAGGGGCGGGGCGGCCGCGCCTGCAGCGCCTGCTCCGGCAGCAGCGCCGCCGACAGCCGCACGACCCGGCTGAGCAGGTCGCGGTGCTCCAGCAGGAAGCCGCGCCACTCGTCGAACGAGTCGAAGCAGTCGGGCACCTCGGCCGACTCCTCGGGCAGCGGCACGCCCGTCCGCATGCGCTCGCCTGCAGGCCGCCGGCGGCGGTGGGCTGCCGCAACACGGGGGCCACGGCAAGCCGTGCGGCTTTGGGGCAGCATCTCGTCATCACAGGCATGGCTCCCTCCCTCTGCGGTAAACTGGGAGCCGCGCGAGCAAGCTGCGGTCGTGCCAGCTGGGCTGGCAGCTTTCTGGGAGGGGCGCGGGCCGCGCCTGCCACGTCCATCAGCGAGGCGATGCAGTCCGGCGGCAGCAGCGGCGGCCCGCCGGCCTGCTCCTTCCCGCGCTGCGCCCGCTCGGCCGCGCCCAGCAGCGCGACCCACAGCGGCAGCGCGCGGTGCGCCAGCAGGCAGAACTCGTGCTGCGTGAACTGCAGCGCCTGCAGGCGGCCGGGGCAGCGCCATTTCCAGGCGTCAGCGCCCCTTGCTGGCAGCAAGTGCATCCTCAGTCACAGCGCTCAACAGCCATGCCTGCACTCCGAGCCCTGCAGCCTGCCCCACAAGCACGGGTCTCTGGGCCCTCCAGCCCCGCACACGCAATGCGAGCTCCAAGCTTCATGCTAGGAAAGGCCGCGCACCAGCTGCAGGAAGCGCGTGCGCCGCTCGGGGGCCAGGCTGCCCAGGTGGCCCTCCCCCCAGCAGCCCATGGCGGAGCACAGCAGCTGCGCAAACTCCTCCAGCGCGCCGCCGTGCCCCAGCTCGCGCGCGTTGCCGGGCGCCAGCAGCAGCTCCGCGCCGCGGATGAGCGCCTCGCCGGCCTCGGCCATGGCCGCCTGGAAGGCCTCCGCCGCCTCCTGCGCGGGGAGGTTGAGGTGCGAGAATGGTGAGCGCTGGCCAAAAGGCCCGCCGGCTGCCTGGCCTGTCTGACGGAGAGAGCTCAACCTGGTGTGCACTGCACTGGCATGCATGCATGCATCCCGGTGGCGCCGAGCCCGCCGCACCGCGCAAGTTTTGAGACAAGCAAGGCATGAGGCTAGCGCAGGGTACCCCTGGCGTCCCCCAAGCGAGCTACTGCCACTTTGCGGGGAAACAGCAGACGAGAGATTGAAGCAGCCGGAATCGCAGCGTCAGGCATGGATGCAGGGCGCACCGTGCCCTGCTTGCGGGCCGCGATGCGGCGCAGCAGCTCGCACGCCTCGGTGCGGAACTCGACCGTGGACAGCAGGAAGGCGCAGGCGGCGGTCACGCGGCTGCCGGACAGCTTGGCCACAGGCGCGACCTCCGCAAACTCGGCCAGCGCGGCTGCAGGCCGCAACGCACGAGTGAGCGGCTGCACGCCTTGCTGCTGGGCAACGATGACCGTCTGTGCCGCATGCTGCATGAGCCACGTGGCAGCGGCCCTGCAGCTGCCACAGGTAGCTGCCCCTTTCCCCCTCACAACAGGCAGGTGAGGGTGAAAGGCGCAGGCATCGGGGGCAAGGGGGGCCGGACCGAGCGCGGCGCTGACCACGGCCGCCTGCGCCTTGGCGCCCGCCGCGTCCCTGGCAGCCACCGCTTCCGAGGCGCGGCCGAAGCTGACCTCGACGGCCGCCTGCAGGCCGGGCGGACAGCATGTCGCCAGGAGGCAAGGCAGCTGCTGGGAGCGTGGGAGGAGGCGAGCGGCAGCAGGGGGAGGGGCAGCGCGCCTGCAGGAAGGGCAGCACGGTGTCGAGCGTTGCAAACAGGGAGGCCAGCATCTCGCGGCGCCAGCGCTGCACGTCGGGGCTGGTGTGGGCGTCGTTGGTCCAGGTGACCTCCTCGGTGACCAGCCGCAGCACCATGCACACCTGTCATTTGATGAGTGAGACACGCGAGGGCTTGGCAGAGGCGTGGCAGCAGCTAGCTGTCCCCCGCTGGTGTGCTCCAGAAGAGAAGGGAGATCGGCAGCTGGCCCGACTTGGGCACAGTGCAGGCACGAGCCGCCTCGTGCTGTGCCTGGCATAACTGCAGCCGTGCAGGAGGCTCGCGGGCCTCGCCTTCTCGGCCTGCACGGGCCCCTGGCCCGCGTACGCCAGCAGCTCTGGCAGCATCGCCTCCCAGAACGGCTGGCCCATGCGCTTGGTCACCAGCGCGACCAGCAGCGCCGCCTTGCTGCGCACCGCCCAGGTGGCCGGCGTGTTGCCCGTACCGACCAGCAGCGACTGGCAGCCGCGCGCCAGCTGCTGCCGCTCCACGTCCGACAGCTCGCCCCAGCGATAGGCGACCTGCATCAGGGCGCGGGCAAGCGTCTGAATCGGCGCCCAGAGGCGAGCTGGAAGTCGGCAGATCGCGTCGTGCAATGCAGCGCCAAGCTCTGGCGATAGCCGCTCGGCCGCGAACGCGTGCGGCTTGGCGGCAGGCTACGTCTGACATGCCCGCGCTCGCCCGGATGCATCGAGTCTGGTGACGCACCAGGTGCTGCAGCAGTTGGAATCCAAAATGCTGCACCTCCAGTGGCATCGCCTCTGCAGCCAGCTGCGCCGCCAGGCCGGCGAGCTCGGCGACATGGCTCCGTTTCAGCTGCGGCGCACGCCCCCCTGCTCGTCAGAGACCACGGCGAGCTGGATCCGTGCTATATCACCACCAAGCAATTGTACGGCCATGAGAGTCTGGTGTCCCGCAAGCTCGGGACGCCATCTCAAGGATGGAAGCTGACTCGGTTTTTGATGCGTGGCAACGACGCCTCATTCCTGAAAGGCGTGTACCTAACCAGACAAAGCGTATCATTTCGCACATCCTGACAGCCCCAAGTGCTCTCACCTGGTCGAACAGCTGGCCCAGCGCATCCAGCTGCGCCTGTGACGCGTCTGGCCGTTGCGTTGCTGAGACGGCCTGCAGCACACGCTGCAGCGGCGGCTGCATGCTGGCGGCTGAAGCATTAAAATTGCACCAGCTGCAAACTGCCCGCCGGGGGGGGAGGGCTTATGGTATGTGTGTGTTGTCGGTTACAAGGGCGGGCACCAGCACCACCGGGTTGCCCGTTTCGGCATGTCTGGCTTGCCTCTGGCAACGGCCCTGCAATCAGATAAGAGAAGCTGATTGGCCATTGCTCCGAAATGTTCCACGACGCGTGCCTCCGACACGAAAATGCCAGGGGCAGGCACAATATGCAGTCCTTTTTAGCGTCGCCGGCTGCCTGCTGGCCAAAATAACTTTCGCTCTCCGTAAAACGAAAGCAGACCTCTAACAGCAAGCCACGCTACACAGACAGCCAGTAGCCATGCAGTCGCTCAACATGTCGCGCATCGCCGGCCCGCTGCCGCTCGCGTCGCGACCCCGCCACCAGGCGCGCCTGGTCGCGCGTGCTAACAAGGATGTGCGTATTCATCTCCCTGAGGGCTTACTTGCGACTGATACCGCAACAATGAGCCCACACGCGCCGCTGATCGCGAGCATGCCGCCAATTGTCAGCATCCCGGCATTCAATCGTCATTGAGCGACCGCTTCTGTCGACCAATGCCGACACCTGCGTGCCATGCCCCGCCTGAATGCCATGAATCCCATCGGCGTCATGTGTTTGCGCCTCTCCTGTTTCACTCACCTGCTCGGCTGCCTCTCGTCTCACTCACCTCTGGCTGCCCGCAGCCGCGCAACCTGAAGGACAAGGTGGAGGATGTGCTCGACAATCAAGTCGGCCCCGCCGCCCGCAAGGCGGTCACGACCACGACGCAGCGCTCCGTCGAGGAGACGCGCCCCGAGAACCAGCCGACCGAGCTCGGGAGTGCGTTCCCTGCTCGTTGCCTGGCTGACCCCCACTGTTGCCCAGCGGCAGTGCTCACCAGCTCCTCCTCCTATGCGCGCCCGCAGAGATCATGGCGTTCTCCAGCC
>BHFV01000288.1:380-33115 GCA_003568905.1 Trebouxiophyceae sp. KSI-1
GAGTGGCTGCGCCTGCCGCCGGAGCAGGCGACCGGGCAGGGGGGCCTGGAGCGGGAGGCGGCGAGCTGCTGGGTGCTGCACGCGCTGTCCGGCGCGCGGCCGGCCTGGCTGCGGCCGGCGTTCCTGCAGGTGCCGGCCTGAGCGGCCCATGCAAGCTGTCTGCAAACACGGCCTGCCATCGTATGCCGATGCGTCATGCCTGGTGGCTGCGTTGCGCCCCTTGCCAGCCAGTCAGGCACTGCGCCCCGCGCGCACCTGCCGCCTTTTTCTAGTACAGCAGCCGCCTGACACACCCGTCGCGTAACGCGTTGACGTGACGCCCGCAGTTCTCGCCGGCCGGCCAGCGACCCAAGGCGCCGCGCCGCCACCTGGCGCTCGCGCGGCCGAGCCGGGGCGGCGGCGGGCCCCTGCCGCGCCCGCCGCGCGACGGCAGCCTGGCCGCCATGATGGCCGCGCTGTGGGAGGGGCGGGGCAGCGCCGCAAAGTGCGGCACCCTGGGTGCGGCTCCAACACACTGTTTTCGCTGCCTGGTGGGGGTGGTCTGGGCGTGCAGGGGCGCTGAAAGCGCCTCGACGAGCAGATCCTGCACTGCACATGCGTTCGGCATGCGAGTCATTGGTGCAGCAGCGCCTTTCAAGCTTGCTTGCCTGCTGAGGGGAGCTGAGCGTTGCTGCTCAGGAAGCCACAACGCTCTGCCACATCGATCGCAGCAGCCCTGCAGGGATGGGAGCGGGTGAGCGAGCGAGCCTGCCTGCCGGTGCCTGGCCCGACCGAGCAGCCGGCGGCCGCCCGCAGGCCAGCTGGCGAGCAGCGAGTGGTGGGGCCGCCAGGGCTCCGTCTTCCCGAGCGTGCCGTCCGAGGCGCAGCTGCAGGACTGCCTGCGGGACCTCTTCCAGGCGCCGCCGCTGCCGGCCGCCATCGCCGGCCCCGCCGCCGCCGCCGCCCGCCCGGCGGAGCTGGGCGGGCGCGTCTGCCTGCCCGGCAGCGCCCCGGCCGCCTCGCTGGCCGCCCGGTGCGCGCCCCATGCCTCATGCCTCATGCCGCAGGACTGCCCCCTGGCTGCGGCCACGCTCGCTTTCCGCCTGCCAGAGCCGGCCTGATCTGTCAGGCGCGTGAGATGCCTGCTGCGCCGCCCGAGCACTCGTCTGTGCCCTCGGCCTACCCCGGGCCACGCAAGCCGCCCTTCACCGTCACCGCAGAGGCGCCCCCCGTTCGGCTTCCCCAGTCCGCTTGCAGGCCCCGGGGACCGACGCCAGCTGTTTTAGGATTCAGGGTACCCTGAACCCTAAACCGGCCGCCCGCAGGCTGGCGATGCACGCGCTCACCTTCAGCAACCCTCGCGCGGTCGCCACCCTGTGGATCCGCTTCGTCCGGGAGCTGCGGTTCGCGCACTGGGAGCCGCTCGCCCGCATCCCGCGCCTGCAGCCGGCCGCCGCCGCGGACGCCTCGCCGGCGGGTGGTGCGGCGCCGTTCAGCCCCTTCCCCTGCGCCAGCGTGGGGAGCCCTCCACAGCGTGCATGCCGCCACTTCGCGTCTGCTTCGATGCAGCCATGTCTGGCTGCCGCTGGCTGAATACAGGTGCGCGTGGCATGCAAGTCGGCGGCCTGCATGTGACCTGCTAGTTATGGGCACGCCTGCCACGCACGAGTGCCGGCTGCCAATCACCGCTGGCGGCGCGGCTGCAGGCCCCGGCGGGCGGCGCGGCGAATGCGGCGGGCCCGACCTGTCCTGCGGCCTGCTGCATCAGAAGCTGCAGATGCTGGACCTGTGCATCGCGCGGCGGCGGGCCGTGGTCACCGGCGCGGGCGGCGGCGGGGTGCGACCCTGGCGCGTCTGCCGCTGCCGGCACGCGGCTGCATGCCCAATCTGGAAGCACAGCAGGGCTGAACGGCATGATCGGGGACGTGAGTCACTTGGACGTCGTCAGCTGTGCTGTGAATCGAGCGACTCGCCAATCAATCCCCAATCATGTCTTCGGCAAGTTGTCGGTTGGCGGGCTTCAGAGGTCGGAGCCAGTTTCCGCGCACGGCCTGCTGACTGAGCGGCGCTCTGCCAGGCCGACAGGCGGACCAACTGATCTGTGAGGCCGCTGTCCTGACAGGCGGACGATGGCGCAGCGGGCGAGGTGCCCGGGCTGCGGCTGCTGGGCGGGGACGGGGGGCCGCTGCGCGCGCCGGCGCTGCAGCCGCCGCCGCTGCTGACGAGCGACCTGCTGGCCGAGCGGGAGGCGACGCTCAGCGCCCTGGGTGCGGCCCGCCCGCCTCAGCCGGCCGAACCTCGCCTGAAACACGGCAGTGGCAAGGCCTCACATCGACCAGGGCTGCTACAGGCGATCGGAGGCTGCTGCTGTGTCCTGCTTTGACCAGGGCTTGGGCTGCTGCTCCTGGCTCTTCGCAGCCAGCAGAGGGGGGCCAGCCTGGCTCGGCCTCACATGGCCAGCTTCTGGCGCCAGTGCAGCCGTGTCGCTCCCTGAGCAGCCACGGCTGCCCGCAGGCGACGCGGGCCCGGGCGCGGCCGCGGACGCGGAGCAGCGGCTGCTGGCCAGCGACATGGCCGCCTTCAAGGCGGCCAATCCGGGCGCGCTGCTCGCGGACTTTGTGCGCTGGCACACGCCCGGCGACTGGCGGGCGGGCGGCGGGCCGCAGGGCTGCCTCTCGCAGCGCATCGTGCGGCTCTCCCCTCTACACCGCAGCCTGCCTGGAAACAGGAGTCGGGCCGGCAGCAGCCCTGCCTGGTGGGGCCCATAACCAGGACGAGACGGCTGCCGACCGTCTGACACAGGCAGCCCCCATGGTGCTCGCTGGCGAGGCTTCACACTGTCCGGGGGGCGCTGCGCCCGCAAGCCTGCATGGCCGGCTGGTCTGTGCCGCTGCCGCAGCCTCAGCCAGCCGCCCCCTGCAGGGCCCGCGCTGGCGGCAGCTGTGGGAGGCCGCGGAGCCGCTGCCGGCGGCCGCCCAGAAGCCGCTGCTGGACGCGGAGCTGCAGGGCGAGCGCGCGCTGCACGACCTGGAGCACGCGCTGCTGCCGGCCGGCCTCTGGGCCTGGCTGGCGCCCGTCGCGCTGTCGGCGGCCACCGCCTGCCTCGCCGCCTGCGCCTCGGCGCAGCAGCCGCCGGTCGCGCAGGAGCTGGCCTGGTGCGGCCCTGCCGGCGGGCTGCTCGCTTCACTGCCAGCTCGGGTCACAGCCACTCGTTGTTTCGCGCGAGGCGCCGAGCGTGGCAGCACGGGCGGCAGCGGCTCAGTCTCCGCAAGGACCCCTGTTCGCTGTTGGAGTGCGCTGCGCACCCCCTGGACTCGAACTGGCCTGCATGCGCTCCGCAGGTTCCAGGAGCACGCCGCTGCGCAGCTGCAAGGCGGGCAGCCGCTCGAGGCGATCCTGCCGCCGCTGCTGGCCGCCTTCCAGCGGCTGGAGTGCCTCGTGGTCGCGGCCGAGAGCCTGCGGCTGCGGCTGCCGCGCTGCCCGGGACTGGCTGCCCGCATGCTGCAGGCCGCGTGCAGGTCGCAGCCCGGTGCGGCTCCCTCGCCTGCGCCAGCAAGGCTAGCAGAACGGCAGCCCTGTCCCTCTCGCCAAGGTGACAGCTGCGGCTCTGAGCAGAGCATGCGGCGGTCGAGAGAGGGCCCCACTGCAGCGCAGCTGCGGCTGTGATGTGTGCAGCCAGGCTGCACTGCGTCTCCCTGCCCTCAGGGCGGCCTCGTGCTGCGCTGCAGGCGGCGAAGGTGCAACAGAGGGCGGCTGTGCTGCGGACGGTCCGTTCCACGAGCCGCTGGATGAGTCGGCGGCCGCGGAGCTGCGCAGTGACAGCGAGAGGGCTGCGGTGGCGGCGCAGCTGGAGGGGCTCGGCGGAGCAGCCGGCTGGCCGCCTGAGATGCAGTCCGAGTGGGCTGTCGAGGTGGCTGGCGGCAGCGGGCCCGGCAGCGGCCAGCGCCTGTATGCCGTCTGCCGGACAGGCCAGCTGCGTGTGGCAACCTCCATATATGCGGAAGTCTGACTGTGCCAGCAGTGACTGCGTGTCAGGTTGTTGTCCCATGTATCATGGCTGCCTCTGTGTGCTGTCCCTGCAGCGGGAGCTGACCTGCTGCTAGCACCCAATTTTGCAGCCGTCGTGTTTGTGCTGCACTTCTAGTGCGGAAGTGGTCTGCAGGATTGAGGGCAGGCGGAGTCTCACAGCCTGGAAGGGCAGCCCAGCATCAAGGGGCGCCCCAAAAGGTTCCATTGTCGGGCTGCAAGCAGTCGGATCTGAATTCTGGCGATGAGCACAAGCGAGAGTCAAGTCATTCGTTTGCTGGCAGCAATTGCAGGCGGATGCTACGTCTCTATCTTGTCAAGCTCTGCTAGCCGATCCAGGATGACCTGCGTGCAGCCAGAGCCTGGTCAGAAACCTACCACCCGGATGGATGGCAGGCAGGCAGATAGGTGGCAGCAACGTGCCTTTTTGCTCGTCTCTTGAATCTCCCCGCCCATCACAAACTCGTCCAGTATGAGGTAGACCTGTGGACGGTGGCAGCAGAGTGTTGGAGCCAGCTCAGAGCAAACAGCCACGGGGGCGAGAGCCGGCCAGGAGCGCGCCTTGTGGAAGTTGAAGACAAGGTCCAGCTCGCACACGTTGCTGAAGTAGTGGTCCAGGATCTCAACGAACAAGTGGATGCTCTCCAGGTAGGCGAGCTCGTTGTCCGTCACATCCACACACAGGCTGAAAAAGAGGCCAGCATAGCGTCGGTAGATGATCTTGTTCCCTTTGTACTGCGCGGTGCAACAGGCAGTGTGGTCAGTTGGCGACCGCAAGCGCACCCAGGCGGTTTATTGCCTCTCGCGAGAGGGAAAGGGACGGACCTCGACGAAGTTGGTGTGCTTCGGGTCTCGCGTGCCGATCAGCTTGTGCACGTCGTATTCGACGCCCCGCTTCTCGCCGTCATCCAGCGCGATGTAGTACTTGGCCAGCCGCGTCTTGCCTGCACCCGCCAGCGCGCCGCAGCTACTGACTTCCGTGGGATGAAGTGATGTCACGCCAACCCAGGTGCTGCACTTTCTTCAGGCAGCTCGCCTCCGCGTACATAGAGTTGGGCGCGCACCTGCTCGATTCTGAAGCAACAAGAAGCGGATCATCAGGCCTCCTGCAGGTGGAGGATGCCGAGATGGACTGCTTGTGGGTTCGCTGTTTGTGAATCAGCAGCGCCTTAAGCAAGATGGGGTTGGCAACCAGCAGCCTTTTGCAGTGGTTCTTTGTTGCTGGCTCTGCGCTGCTCTCATCTGAGGGTTGAGGGTTGAGGCGTTTGCTACGCATTTCATCCTTCAAACCTCTACGCTGGAAAGTGAGCTGCCTGAACGGCGGCCTGACCGCCCATCTGCTCCCACGCCCCCCATTGATCAGGTGCTGCCCCCACCCCGCTCACGTATGAACTTAAGTGCTCTCAGGCATTCGAACATCAAACACGCGGCCTGCTTGTAAACTTCTTCTGGTTACCACAGTCGCCCTTCTTACTAGCAGCAGGAGCCACCAGCGATGGCCAGGAGCTCCTGAGGGTAGTTAGGGCCAGTGGCGACAATAAGATTGAGCGTCTGCGCTCCCCACCCCTGTCAGGAGCCGTGGCTCCCGAACACTGAAGGCGCTGATGGAGCTCAAGCGGGCTCCCGAGAACGAGGAGGTCATGACTCAGGTGAGCTTCCTCCCCTGCCCCCAGCTCCGCAGAGTTGGGGTGTTCACGGTTGACGGGCATACTAGTAGAGTCCAGGAATGACTTTGGGCGTGGGCCTGCTCGCCTGCTTTCAGCGCTTACGTCAGCACGTGGTGCACGTGCAGGTGCCGGCTGCGGCCGCCCAGCAGGTTTCCCAAGAGGCGGGGAGCACGCGTGATGCTTCGATGAAGCCCCGGAGGGAGATGCTGGAGGAGTGCATCGCAGAAACTCTGGCAGAAGCTGCTGCGGAAGGCAGAGACGCTAATGACCCGCTCTACACAATACTCCTGGCTGCGTGGATGAGCGTCGGCCCCAACGTCCTTCTGGCAGAGGAAGCAAAAGCGCTCCCAGAGGATCACCCCTCCTGCATGCGTCGGGGGGCGGGCGCAGGCAAGTCGCTGCAGCCTTCGAAGCCCCTGTCAAAGCGCAAGGGAGCCAAGTAAATGGGGGCCAAGTACATAAGAGCAGCAGCCGGACGGCCAACAGAAGGGCCAGACTTCACTGAGAGGCAAGGCTAATGTAAAGTATTCAATGCAACAAGCGCGAGCGCGTGGAGGCGTTGGCCAGGCTGGCTGCAAAGCCCCACCAAGCCCTAGGCGGCGCCTCGTAAGGCAGCCCCCCGGCTCGCACACGAGGACCGCTGCGGACGCGCCGCGGCAACCAGCTTCCCCGTTCCTTGGCGCCGGCCGGTCGATCGAACAGCGCGCCACCATGGTGAAGTGAGCTTTTTCTCCGGGCGGCAGACGGGATATCGAGAGCTCCAACGTGCAGGGCAGCGGGCCTTCAGCGCCTCGAGCGCTTCACAGGAGCTCCGACGTGTGACAGTGTCGGCAGCGTTTACGCGATGCCGCAGCCCAGCCGTCGGCGAGTAGGAACAGCAGTCGACCTGCCGGGATCGGCGGTCGGTTCTGGGCCCGTTGCGACTGGCAAGCAGACAGCTGATCGGTGTGCACTTGTGCTCGCAGGTTGTGAGTCTTCCGACACCTTCCGGGGCGGCTGATGCCGGCCCTAGCCACGCTGATCTGGCGCCCTGCGCTGCCGGCTGCCAGCGTTGGGGGCGCGCCTGTGGCGGGGTGGACTTTGGGGGCCCTGTCACGGAAACGTAGACGCAGGCGCTGCCGGGGCCAGATCAAAGAGCTGGCGCCTGTTTGTTGGGGCGGAAGTCTGGAGGAGGAGTGAAGGTGGAGCTCACGCTCGGCGGGCGCCCTGCTGAGCGCTCGTGCTCGGATGCCTGCAGCACGATCGACCAGATCCGCGCGCTGATGGACAAGCAGACGAACATCCGGAACATGTCCGTCATTGCGCACGTCGACCACGGCACGCCCTTTCCTCCGTTTGCCCTGTAGCCCTGGAATCAGAAGTGGCAGGTTCCGAGCAGCGCTGCTGAGCGCCTGTCACCCGCTTGCAGGCAAGTCCACGCTGACGGACTCGCTGGTGGCGGCGGCCGGCATCATCGCCATGGAGAACGTGCGTAGTCGACTCGCAGCTCTCGCTTTCAGAGGCATCCTTCTGTCTCCCATGCTGAGGTTGGTTCTCTCACTTGCAGGCCGGCGATGCCCGCCTGACGGACACCCGCCAGGACGAGCAGGACCGCTGCATCACCATCAAGTCCACCGGTGCGCCGCAATTCGACCCCTTGCCGTCTTCAATCGTCGCATGCCCAGCTCAAACTCGCTTCTGTTCACGCTGCTGCTTCTCCGATGGAGGGAACACACCTCTTGCTTTCGCCAGCTCTCACTCCACAAGAGTCGCATCCTGCCCGCAGGCATCTCGCTGTACTACCAGATGGAGGAGGCCAAGCTGAAGGGCGTGTCCGAGCAGCCGGACGGCCACGACTTCCTGGTCAATCTGATCGACTCGCCCGGCCACGTCGACTTTTCGAGCGAGGTCACGGCTGCGCTGCGCATCACCGACGGCGCGCTCGTGGTCGTCGACTGCGTGGAGGGCGTCTGCGTGCAGACCGAGACCGTGCTGCGCCAGGCGCGGCCCCTCCCCCTCCTGCTCGGCCCCCCTCTCTGCGCAGGCGGCCCAGCCGGCAGGAGAGGGCGGCGGCGGCAGCAGCGGCAGCGGCGGAAGCGAGGCGCAAGGTGGTTTCGGTGGGGCGGCGAGGTGGCGCGAGTGCTGGAGCGAGCCTGCGGCAAGGGGCCCAGGGGTGACGAGCGCAAGCAGGGCTGCAGTGCTGCGGGTGTTCGCATACGTGAGCCTGGCCTGATGCCCGCGGCCGCCATCCCATGAGCAGGCGCTGGGCGAGCGCATCCGGCCGGTGCTGACGGTGAACAAGCTGGATCGCTGCTTCCTGGAGCTGATGCTGGAGGGCGAGGAGGCGTACAACGGCTTCCGCCGCGTCATCGAGACCGCCAACGTGATCATGGCGACCTACGCTGACGAGAAGCTGGGCGACACGCAGGTCCGCACTGGCGCAAGGCCAAAGAATCCAGATCTAAAAAACCAAGTTTGCTTTTTTCATTCAAGTTTTCTATCGTTATTTTCAAATTTTTCAAATTTTTTCCTGCGCGTCTGCGCGCTCCTGCGGGCAGCGCAGGGCGCGGCGGAGGCGGTCACTGCCCTCGAGTGCTGCTGCAGTCACCAGTGTGTGTGGTTCACAGTTTGTCGGCGGCAGGGATGCGCGTCTCTGCGCCAGGCGACGCTCTGAATGCCAGGAGCTTGCTGAGCCTGGCCCCCCATGGCACCCGGTCGCAGGTGTACCCGGAGAAGGGCACCGTCTGCTTCTCGGCCGGCCTGCACGGCTGGGCCTTCACGCTCACCTCCTTCGCCAAGATCTACGCCAAGAAGTTCGGCGTTGAGGTGCCCTCCTGCCCCGGCCCTGCCCGGCTCCCCTGCCCATGGGCCGGCACCTGCATGCCTCGGAGTCAGCAGGCAGACGCGTGCTTGGCCTGGGCAGCAAGTCAGCCAAAACGCCCCCTTGCTGTCTGTCTGCAGCACCGCTTGGCTCCCCTGCGGCACACCAGACAGCGCTCAGCATCAAGCAGCCTGCCTCACGCTCTCACAGCAGCAGTTCCAGCAAAACCCCCCGCTGCGCTGCGTGCTACTCTCGCTGCCCCCGGCAAGCCTGCTCCCCGAGGAGCGGCCCCCTCAGCGGCCCTCCCTCCTCACCTGCCGCAGGAGAAGAAGATGATGGAGAAGCTGTGGGGCGACAACTTCTTCGACCCAGCCACCAAGAAGTGGACCAAGAAGCCGACCGGCGCCGACTCCTGCAAGCGCGGCTTTGTCCAGTTCGTGTACGAGCCGATCAAGACCATCATCGACTCGTGCATGAACGACAACAAGACCAAGCTGTTCGGCCTGCTGGACAAGCTGGGCATCACGCTCAAGAGCGAGCAGAAGGAGCTGACCGGCAAGGCGCTGATGAAGGCGACCATGCAGTCCTGGATCCCCGCGCACGAGGCACGCCCCCCTCGCTCCTCCCTCAGGCCACTCGAGCATCGCAGCAGGCTGCGAGCCTGCGTGGTCTTGAATCAGTGCCGGCAGGCGGGCGGGCAGGGCCGCGATGTGGGCACCACCACTGCCAGAAGCGGCTCTGGTTCATCGTCCACTAGGCCGCTGGCTCATGGCCTGCGCGGAAGAGTGTTCAGAGCATGCTGTTTGGTTTCCTCCCCGTGAGCTCTGCAACCAGGCAAAACAGCTTCCAAGTGGACCGGGGTGCTCGGCTGACCTTGCCGCAATGCTGTGCAGGCGCTGCTGGAGATGATGATCTGGCACCTGCCGAGCCCGGCCAAGGCGCAGAAGTACAGGGTGGAGAACCTGTACGAGGGCCCGCTGGACGACATCTACGCGGCGGCCATCCGCAACTGCGACCCCAATGGCCCGCTCATGCTGTACGTGTCCAAGCTCATCCCCGCGCAGGACAAGGGCCGCTTCTACGCCTTTGGCCGCGTCTTTGCCGGCAAGGCGAGCTCCCCCTCTTCTGCACCCTGTCAGGGCGGGGCGTGCTGCTGTCGCTGCTCTGGGGCGCGTGCCGGAAGCCAGCCACTCTGCTGTTTGGGCGCCTCAACTGCGGCCCAAGCGACTGTCGTTGGAGGGAGCTGCCTGCTGGTTGAGGTAGTTCAGGAGGCGGCGCGTCCTCTGCAGCTTGGCCCACAGAGCTCACCAAACTGCCTGCTGTCCCAGCGCAAGATAGCTCTTGGCAGCAGCCGCAAGCCGCTGGGAGGGCTGGCAGCCGGATTGTGGCTCCTCTGCAGCCGACCGGGCGGCAGGCGGCCCGATCCTGGGTGGCGAGGCTGATCCGGCATGCGCCCCGCCCGGAGCGCAGGTGAGCACCGGCCAGAAGGTGCGCATCATGGGCCCCAACTACGTGCCCGGCCAGAAGAAGGACCTGTACGTCAAGAGCGTGCAGCGCACCGTGCTGTGCATGGGCCGCCGCCAGGAGGCCGTCGAGGACGTGCCCTGCGGTGCGCGCCTCCCTCACCCCCACACCCGCTCCAGCTGCCAGCCGTCTGCAGCGTGCCTCGCGCCCGCCACGGCCGCCGCTCCTCCGCGACTGCTGCGCTGCGGCACTCGCGGCCCCCACCTGCATGGCAGCCTCATGCCGGCGTCCAGCACCTGAGGACCCCCCGGCGCATGCCTGACGTCGTTGTTGGAGCAGCCTCTCATGCTGGTTCCGGCATGTGCCCCTCCTCGCGGGCATGCTCATGTGGCCCGGCTGCCGCGCGCAGGCAACACGGTCGCCATGGTCGGCCTGGACCAGTTCATCACGAAGAACGCGACGCTGACGAGCGAGAAGGCGGAGGACGCGCACCCGATCAAGGCGATGAAGTTCTCTGTCTCGCCCGTCGTGCGCGTCGCCGTCGAGCCCAAGGTCGCGTCGGACCTGCCCAAGCTGGTCGAGGGTGCGCCGCCGCCACCCCCCTCTCCTCAGGGTGGGTATGGGGACATCACCGCCGCCTGTCGATGGCGAGAGCCGCCTGCGTCTGGCAGCTCTTCGCGGCCCCACCAGCACGCAGAGGATCGGCTGGGACGGGCGCGGCTGCGGCTGCTTGCATGCACAATGACGGCACATGGCCAGATCAGATCAGATCAGATCAGATCACGCCAACGCCTCGGTCGTAGGCGCTGACGCCGCCCGCCCGCCTGTTCGGTGCCAGGCCTGAAGCGGCTGTCGAAGAGTGACCCCATGGTCCAGTGCACGATCGAGGAGACGGGCGAGCACATCATCGCGGGCGCCGGCGAGCTGCACCTCGAGATCTGCCTCAAGGACCTGCAGGAGGACTTCATGGGCGGCGCCGAGATCCGCATCTCTGACCCGGTCGTCTCCTTCCGCGAGACCATCTCGGAGCGCACCGAGCGCAACGTCATGTCCAAGTCGCCCAACAAGCACAACCGCCTCTACCTCCAGGCGCGGCGCCTCGCCTGCACCGCCGTGGGGCAGCTGCGGCGGCGCTGCTGTGCTGCGGCAGCATGCGAGTGGTTGCACGACGCTGTGGCTGCTGTCAGGCTGCCTCGTGCCGCCCTGGCCCTGCCACCCTGCATGCCGGCCCACATGTACCGCAGTCTGGCGGCGTGTGTCCGTCTCAGGGAACAGGAGGTCGCAGGTTCGAGTCCTGCTGCCCCGGACGACATAACTCACGGCCCCCCCCTGGCCACCCACGCAGGCGCGCCCGATGGACGAGGAGCTGGCCATTGCGATCGACGAGGGCAAGGTGGGGCCGCGCGACGACCCCAAGACGCGCTCCAAGATCCTGTCGGAGGAGTTCGGGTGGGACAAGGACCAGGCGAAGAAGATCTGGTGCTTCGGCCCCGACACGACGGGCCCCAACCTGTTCACGGACGTGACCAAGGGCGTGCAGTACCTGAACGAGATCAAGGACTCGTGCGTCGCCGCCTTCCAGTGGGCCACCAAGGCGCGCCTCCCGTCCTCCTCGGCTCCCTGGCGGGGGGCCAGAAAGCTGCCCGCAGCATGCCCGGCAGCACGCCTGCCTGGGAACGTCGCTCTCGTCATTCCAAACCAAGATTCCTCGCTGTTCATAATCTGCAAAACAGGCCTTCACGAGCGCAAACATCCAGCGTCCTAGCCTCTGCCGGCGCTGTCACAGCCACAGACGGCTCAGACACAGCCACGCCTGCAGAGCTGGCCGGGCAAGCAGCAGACGGACGGCTGACCCGCCTGCCCGCCCCCCCCGTCCCGCAGGAGGGCGTGCTGTGCGAGGAGAACATGCGCGGCGTCATCATCGAGGTCTGCGACGTCGTGCTGCACGCGGACGCCATCCACCGCGGCGGCGGCCAGATCATCCCGACCGCGCGGCGCGCGACCTACGCGGCCGTGCTGTGCGCCAAGCCGCGCCTGTGCGAGCCGATCTACCTGGTCGAGATCCAGGCGCCCGAGCAGGCACGGCGCCCCCTCTCTCTGCATCTCACCGCAAGCAGCAGCCAGCACCCTCTCGCTCGGCTGGCAGTCAGGGGGAGCGCAGCAGAATCAGGGCTCGCGTGACTGGCAGCAATGGGTATGCGCGCTTGCGTGGCACAGCATGTCGCAGTGCGCATGGCAGGCCGCACGCCTCATGCAGCCCTTCCCCCCCCCTGTGCGGAGGGTGACGCATCTGAGCCGCCGCCACCCCAGCGACCCGTTTTCACTCGAGGCGCTTGACTGGGCAGGCGCTGGGCGGCATCTACTCCACGCTCAACCAGAAGCGCGGCCACGTGTTTGACGAGCAGCAGCGCGCCGGCACGCCCATCTTCAACCTGAAGGCCTACCTGCCCGTGCTGGAGTCCTTCGGCTTCACGAGCGCGCTGCGGGCAGCCACGTCCGGCCAGGCCTTCCCGCAGTCCGTGTTCGATCACTGGGAGGTCATGACGCAGGCACGCCCCCCACCCCCCGCACTCATAGAGGGCACCTTTTGTTTCATTCCAGGGCCTGCTGAGCGCCCCAGTTCCTTGCTTCAGTCGCCGCCCCTTGGGAAGAGCTGCTGCCGTTTCAGTGATGTCGGTGCTGGCTACGGCAAGCTGCTTTGGATCAGGGGATGGCGGAGCTGAGATAGGGATCGCGCCATGCAGGACCCGCTGTCGCCTGGCAACCAGGCCAACACGATCGTGCTGGACACGCGGAAGCGCAAGGGCCTGAAGCCCGAGCCGGCGCCGCTCAGCGAGTACGAGGACAAGCTCTAGGCGGCCGGTGGCGCGCTGCCGGGTTGGGGGTG
Organism: Trebouxiophyceae sp. KSI-1; assembly: GCA_003568905.1. Classification (NCBI taxonomy): domain Eukaryota; kingdom Viridiplantae; phylum Chlorophyta; class Trebouxiophyceae; species Trebouxiophyceae sp. KSI-1. Next base: position 13,204 of record BHFV01000288.1, read on the forward strand.
TGGAGCAGGGGCCGCCCGCCGGCCAGGGCGGGGGCACTAGTTTTGCTGGCGCGACCGCGCGGCTGTCTGATCGCTCTGATTGCCGCGCGTCTGCGTTGCACGCTGCTACTGCTGTAAACAAGGCGTCCTTCACTAGAAGAGAGATGGCAGGGGGTCTTTGCATCAAAAGTGACGTCAGCCGGGGCGACGGCACTTCTGCTTGCACCGCCAAGAACACAATTTCCTTTTCCTAGAGGCTAGCAGAGAAGGGCAAGGAGGCTGACAGAGTTGCACGCGCAAAGTTGTCGGGCTTGAAGGCGCGCCATCTTGCCGCACAACTCGTCGCTCGCACCTTTCGCGACAGCTTCCAAGTCCTCCACGGCTTCACCAAGCAGGCGCAGGAGCTCTGGGTTTGCTGCATCGCAGGTGTTTTCGCTTCTGGACAGCCAGGCGGAGGAAAACTGGGGAGGCATGGAGCACCTGCTGGAGCAACTGCGGCGGCATGGCGCGGACGTGCTCCGCCGGGCTTCCCGTAACCTGGCCGCGCTCAGCAGTCATGTCGAGCCGTATGCGGAGCCGCACACGCGCGCCCTGCGGGCGAACATCAACTCGCGACTGGCCGGGCTGGAAGCTTGGCAGATTGTGCTCTTCACGGCGGTCAGCGTGCTGCTTCTCGTCCAGCTGTGGCAGGCGCTGGTCTCCTCGCTGCAAGACCTGAATGAGAAAGGTGAACCGGCTGCTCAGCTGCCCGCTGCTGCCCGCACCCAAGCTCGTGTAGCCGCTGAGCGGCCTCTCTGTGCACGCAGGCCTGAAGCAGAGCTTTTTCGACGCCGTCAAGGCGCTGCCGGGCGTGCGCGGCCTCGTGGAGCGCGAGCAGGCCAAAGTGCAGGCGAGCCGAGCCTCTCCTGGCACACCACCGCCCTGCTCCTCCGTCGAACGCCCTGCGCTCACCCAGCCACCGGCCACTGCAGGAAAAGCTGCGCCACTCGCTGGCCAGCCAGGTGCCCAAGGGCGACGAGGCGCTCACGCGGCTGCCGGCGAAAGGCACCAGCCCGGCGCAGGTCCTGGCGTCGCTGGCCCGCAAGGCGAGCTGCCGGCCCCTACACCAACTAGTCACGCTTTGGGGACCCAAGTCAGGCGCCCAGCCGGCCGGTCTGCCGCCTTCAGGGCGGCCAGGACGTGGCCTTCAAGGACGGGCAGAGCCGCGTGTCCGGCACGCTCTATCTGGCCGGGCGGGAGCACATGGCGCTGCTGAACGAGGCGTACAGCGCCTTTGCGCACACCAACCCGATGCACTCGGACGTCTTCCCGTCGGTGCGCCAGATGGAGACGGAGGTGGTGGCCATGGTCGCCTCGCTGCTGGGCGGTGCGCCCCCCCTTCTCCTCCGACAGGAGCCACAGCCGGTCGGCATGAGCTGTGGCTGGCCACGGTGCCAGTGCTGCGGAGGCGGTGGGGGGCCGATCTTTGCTGTTGCAGCCTATGCACGCGACCGCGCAAGTGTCTGCACGCTTGCCGCAGCTGCGGCCCGACGCGTCCAGTCCAGCCTGCCGCAGCTCCAAGCCCGCCAGCGCCTCGCCAGCCTGCTCCTTGCCGCCAAGCCGACTCTTCTCGGCCCGTCTGGCGAAAGGTCGGCTGAGGCACTCGAGCCGTCCGCAGGCGGCCCGGACGGCGACCCGGGCGTGTGCGGCGCGATGACGAGCGGCGGCACCGAGTCCATCCTGACGGCGGTCAAGGCGTCCCGCGACTACATGCGCGCCACGCGGGGCGTGCGGCGGCCCGAGATGGTCGTCGCCGACTCGGCGCACGCGGCCTTCTACAAGGCGGCCGAGTACTTCCGCATCAAGCTCGTGCGGGCACGCCGCCGCCGCCGCCACACCCCCCCCCCCCCTTTCGCGGCAGGCAGGGAGACTGCAGGGGTCCAATCTGGCCGGCCTCCCAGAGCAGCGTGGGTGCGGTCTGCTGGGTGGGGCACGCCAGCACTTCCTGCCACTCTTCCTCCCTCACTGTCACCATCCACCGCCGCTGAGAGTAGGCTGATCCAAGGTGGCCGGCTTGCCGTCAGCCAGCCTTGCTGCCACCGCGCCTCACTCTCAGTGCCCCGCCTCCGGCGCTCCCGCCCATAAGTGCCGAGTGAGCTGACGCTGCTCCCCGGCCGCGGCGGCAGGTGCCGGTCGGCAAGGACTTCCGGCTGTCGGCCGCGGCAGTGAAGCGCGCTCTGAGCGCCAACACGGTGCTCATCGTCGCCTCGGCGCCCGGCTTCCCGCACGGAGTCGTGGACCACATCCAGGAGATCGGCCAGGCAAGGCAGCCGAGCGCCTGGGAAAAGCTGCCTGACTGCCTGGCTGGCCCCGGGGCTGTCTTCCCGGCACAATATGGGCGCAATTGGTTGCTGCTGCTGACAGCGGCGGCTCTCCCCCAAGCAGCTCCCGAGGCGGCAGCCCTCTCCCCTTCACACTCAAAACCTGTAAGTGCGGCTTGGGGGACAGGAAAGGACGTGCCCAGGCGGCTGAGCCGCTGCCGCCCGCCGTGCAGCTCGCCCAGCGGCGCGGCATCCCGCTGCACTCGGACGCCTGCCTCGGCGGCTTCGTGCTGCCCTTCGCGCGCCGCCTCGGCCACGCCGTGCCGCCCTTTGACTTTTCCGTGCCGGGCGTGACCAGCATGAGCGTCGACACCCACAAGTTCGGCGTCGCCCACAAGGGCACCAGCGTCGTGCTGTATCGCAGCGCGGCGCTGCGGCGGCACCAGTACACGCGCGTGACCGAGTGGACGGGCGGGCTGTACATCTCGCCCGGTAACTCCTCCCGCCGCCGCCATAACTCCTGCCATGCACCGTAACTCCCGCTTCTGCGCCGCCTGCCTGGCCGTGCCCTCCTGGGCAAAGGGGAGCGCGGGTGCGCAGCCAAGGCAAGAGCCTGCAACTCAACGCGATGCCACTGCCGGCGGCCGCCAGCATCTGCCTCCTTGGAGGGCCGTGCCGCTGAGAGGGGGTGAGTGAGGAAAAGCTGCGGCGCGCGCAGGCTTTGCGGGCAGCCGGTCGGGCGCGCTGATCGCGACGGCCTGGGCCAGCATGGTGCACCTGGGTGAGGCCGGCTTCCTGGAGCTGACAGACCGGATCATGAAGGCAGCGCCCTCCCCTCCTCCTCCTGCTCCCAGCAAAGCTGCAGCGGGGGCCGGCGGCAAGGCAGCCTGACTGCGCCCGCTGGACCTCAGCTGGCAGTCGCTCCTGCGCCCAGGCCCATTCCCAGCACAGCAGTTGCAAGCAAGCGTTCCCGCCTGCCAGCATTCCTCCCATCCCGCTGCTACCTGCAGGCATCACGGCAGGCCAAACGAGCGCCCGCACTTGCCTGGCCTGCAGCTGACACAGCAGGCCTGGCCGCCGCTCGCAGGCGTCCAAGGCGTTCGAGGAGGGCGTGCGGCGGTCGGAGCACCTGGAGGTGATCGGGCAGCCGGAGATGAGCGTGGTCGCGTTCAAGGCCAGGCGGCCGAAGCAGCTGGACATCTTTAGGGTGAACGACCGCATGTCGTCGCGCGGCTGGCACCTGTGCGCGCTGCAGATGCCGTCGGCGCTGCACATGTGCTTCACCGCGCAGCACGCGGACGCCGTGCCCGCGCTGCTGCAGGCGAGCTGCTCCAGCCTTCCCACTGCGCCCGAGCATGCATGAAAGCTTCCGATCTGCTTCGGGGCCTTTTTGTCCTGGAAAAGCTGTGCGGAGGGAGCCATCTGGCCAGGGCTGTGGAGTCGCCAGAGCGGCGAGTTGCTGCCTGGCAGTCGCTCTGAGGCCAAGGCGGCTGCCGGCAGGACCTGGAGGCGAGCGTGCGCGAGGCGCTGGAGCAGCCGGCGGGCGACGGCGGCATGGCGCCCATGTACGGCATGAACGCCAAGATGCCCGACCGCGGCGCAATTGGCGACTTCCTGACCGCCTACCAGGACGCGCTGCTGTCCGCCTAGCATCTGCTTTTGTGTCTTCCTCAGATTCGACGCTTTTTGCTTGCATGTGATTGTAGCATTCCTAATACTAATTGTAAACACGTCAGGCGCGTCACTGCCGGCACCCAGCTGGCGCCGGCCGTACAGTTCCTGCAAAGGCGGCGGCTCGTCCCAGAAGAGCAGAGAGACCTAGGACGGCGCCCGATTTTGTGGAGGAACACGGCCATAAAAAATCACAGCAGCGGCTGGCGCATCGCCGGGCTCTGAAGCAACACGCAAGGCCGGCGTGCGGGGCGGCTCGAGCGGCGGTGGCGGCCGCGGTTCGGCGCGCGGGCTGCGGAGCATGGATCCGGCGGCTTTCGAGCAGCCGCAGCCGCTCGCGGGCGAGCTGGACGCTCTCGTGCCCGAGTTCAAGCGCCTGCTGGCTGCCAACTTTGCGCGCTTCGCCGATGCCGACTGGGGCGGCGCCGCGCCGGGAGCTGCCCTAACTTCAGGCGCCGCGGCTGTGGGTGCGCTTTGCGCAGCCATCATACCGCACTCCCGCCCCGGATGCCCCGCACAGCTGCCTGGCGGCCGCAATTTCGGCCTGCGCGCCGCGCCGATAGTGATTTTCGCGTCAACGCGTCGTGGCCTCCCCCGGCTACCAGCGACACCTCGCGCGTCTCGAGGGCGTCTGCGAGGTCTCAAGAAGCTGGGAGTGCAGCGGCGCCTTGCCCGATCGGCGCGAAGCGTCCGTCCAGGTTGATGTTGCGCTCGACGTGGAAATCACGGCCAGAGTGGGTGCGTCTCGGCGCAGGCGAGCCGGATGACCGCACAGGCGCGAGGGCGTCGCCTACCAGCAAGTACCGCGGCTGCACGCGGCACAGGCGCGCCGCCGCCGGGTCGCTGCGCCTGCCGCCGCCGGGTCGCGGGCCTGGCCACCGACGCGTCTCGCCTGGCCCGCAGGCGGACGCAGCGCTACGAGGCGCACATCTGGGACGCGCGGCAGCAGAAGTACCTGGGTGGCTTCGACCGGGAAACGTCTGGTGTGGCCTGCTGCTCTCGGCTTGTCGAGCTACCCTGGAGCCAACTTCGGCAGCCTGATGGGAGGCGGCTGCTGCAGCGGCACGCGCACACGACGTGATGGCCATCAAGCTGCGCGCCGGGAAGGTCCTGCAGACCAACTTCCCGATCGAGACGTACACGGAGCTGCTGCCCCTGCTGGACCGTCTGCCCAAGGCGCGCCAGTCTACCCACCTTGACCTGCAAGCAGCCAGCAATTGCACAAGTCATGACCTGAGCTAACGCGCTGCAGGCCGAGGTGGTCATGCAGCTGCGGCAGCTGGAAAGGAGCACGCCGCGCCCCCGCGCCAAGAAGCCTGTCTCCAAAATCAAGTCGGCCAGCAGCCTGAGCAGCGCCCTGACCGGCCCCACTACCCGCAATGGCCGTGTCGCCAAGCAGGCCCGCTGCTACCTGCGCCTCGCCTGTGTAGCGAGCGTCTGCACGCCTCCGCGTGGCGCCCCCTCTCCCCCAGCCGTCCTCCTCAGACCTTCGAACGGGTGCGCGCAGGTCGCCGTGATGGACAGGACTCAAAGCGCGCCCCTCATGGAGCCCGCTGCCGACAGCGTCCCCATCAAGGTGCTGCCGCTGGCCCCACCACCGTCACTTGCCAGGCTCCGGCTCATCAAGACACCACTGAGGGAGCGCCGCCGCGGCAGTGGGAGGAGCCGGCCCTGCTCAACGGCTACGCGTCGCCTGAGCACTCAGGCACGGCTGGACCTCCTCTTTCCTCGTCTCAACAAGGCGCAATGGAGTTGTCCAGCTGCCGCGACTGGAAACGCAGCGCATCCGTCGCTGACAAGAGCTCTCTGGCCTGCTCGCAGGCCCGCTGTTCAGGGAAGAGCTGCACGAGCTGCTGCGCGACAGCCCCAGCCCGCTGCTGACCCTGCCCGGTCTGCACACCGTGCCGGGCCCCCCATGCAGGTGCAGCAGCCTGCCACACCTCGACTGCACCCGTTTCAAACCATGCGCAGCCTCCGGACTGGGGGCTGAGCGGCTCCTGAACGATGTCCCGCCGTTGCAGCTTTGGCCCCGCCGAGCCCGGCCACTTGGGCTGCCCGCTTTACCTCGGGCGTGTCATCGCGGAGCCGCAGCCGCCGCCGCAGCTGTGGCCGCTGCACCAGCTCTCCAGTCGGGCCTATCAGCTGCCGGACGCAGCTGACCTGGCAGCCCTGGCCTGGGGCCAGCGAGTGGCTCACCAGCAGGCGTACTGGTGCGCCTTTGGAGCCTTAGTGACTTGCCCTTGAGATGAACGGCGGCGCTGCCAACAAGGCTGCTCAAGCATCGCTCGCATCTGTGCCTGCAGGACCGGCGCCCTGCCGCCCAGCCAGCTGCCCCTGGCCGCAGCCCCAAGCCAGGCTGCGGCGCCCGCCTGCGAGGCCAGCGACAGCTACGTGCACTCCCTCGACTCTGACTGCTCCGACTTTGGCACCGTCGCCGAGCGCTTCCACAGGCTGCCCGGCTGCTCCCAGGCCTGGCACCCCAACCCCTACTCAGCCGGCCGCACCGCATGACTCGCCGCCATCAGCAAGAGCGGGGCGCCCCTCGGGCTCGGGCTCGAGTGCGGTGTGCTGCCTGCCTGGGGCGAGGAGGTTGCATGGCCGGGGCGTGCAGAGAATTTGACTGTGTGATGAGGAGGAGTGCTGTTTTTTGCAGGGGAGATTGCTGTGTGATCGAGGGGAACTGACTGTGTGGATGGTGACAAGATTACTGCGCAAGCATCCCTTCCTCTCACCAGGATAGCATGCCTGTATCTCCAGCACTCGCCCTCCTTGCACATATCTGGGCAGCTGCTACAGCCCCGCCCCTCCCATCTCTCTCCAAGTCTGTGAGGCCCCCAAGAGCAGCGCGCCTTGCCCTTGCTGCCCTCTGAGGCAGACAGTGCCGCGCGCTGCCGCCTCCTGCGGCAGCGGCTTGATCTCTCTGTTGGCCCTGCTGTCTTGTAGCCCGCACTGCCTCTAGCTGGGGCACTGCTGCTGTGACGGATGAGCACGCCCAGCTCTCCGGCTCAAAAAATGAATCACCCACCCCGCCGATTAGAATGCAATGCGCGCAAGACTCCACAACCTTGATCCATCAGCCCTCATCATCTGATATTCGTTGTGCGAATTGATGCTGGGGACGCAAGCTTTGCCTCCAGAACACTAGGACCCGTGTGTGTGGCGTGAGGCGAAAGCCCGCCTGTACTCGCAGCTGTGTGAGAACAATACACAGCGTTTTCCCTGCCTCCCTCCTGTCGGACAAAGCACGCTGTAAATACTGCTGTGTGCCAGCTGGTGGTGAATGAGCAGGACTGCACCGTGAAGCTGAGAAAGCACAGGCATCCAACGCTCCGCTGCATTGGAGCTCACCGCCCAGCCGCACCTCAAGTTGTTTGAGACCGTTTGCTGAAGAGTCACCAGCTGGCAGGAATGAGCAGGCCTCGCAGCAGGTGAGTTGTGCCTATGACAATGATTGTGTTGCCTGTTGCAGCTTTTGAAGAAAGTCCACTGTGCTTTGCAGAGAGGGGGCTGTCAGAGCGCCGCCCATACAACGCCTGCTTTCCTATTCCATCTCGTCAACAGTGGCTGAGAACTAGGATTCCAGGCGCCGTTGATTCTGGAGGTTCAGCCCAGCACAGCACTCAGGAGGCGGCTGCACAGGCAATTTTGAGTTCCATGACAGTTTTGCAAAGGTCACTCAGAGCCGGCAGAACCACGATGCGCCTAGGATTCAAAGGGTGTCAGGTTCCCCCTGTGGATGGCCTGCAGCCCATCCCGGTAGCTGGGGAAGGCCAGCGTCACGCCCAGCCGCTCCTTGACCTTGGCATTGCTCACTCGCTTCTCCTCGGGCTGCCTGCGTCCGCGGCCGCCATGCACACACTCAGATGGTGAGCAGAATTGGGAGCCGGCCATTGCTGCAGAGCTGCGCATACGTGCGGTCGCCAAGCCAAAGCGCGCACCAACCCGCTTCGATCAGAGCAGCCCACAGGCGAGTGTGGTGTCTCGCAGCGAGCAAGGGCCCGTGCCTGGGCGGCTGTCTCCGGGTGGTCGTGGCAGCTGGCGTGCTCTTCTCAGGCGACTCCGCGGTGCGGGGGCCGCCCGCTGCTGGTGCGGCCGCCGGCAGCAGGTGAGCCCGCACGTAAGCAATCACCTCCTCCCGACTGGTGGGGTCGTCGTCCACCACGTTGTATATCTCGCCCGGCTGCGGGGCCGCCATGCTGGCCATGAGCACCTGCCAGGCAGCCGCCTGTCAGCCCCAGCAGAGTTGCAGCTGGGCTTGTCAGCTCTACGTATGGATGCGGCTGCAGGCCGCAGCACACCCGCACGGTGCTGCTGAACTTCTGCGGCGACACGCGTGGGCGCTGGCCTGCTGCCTGCTGGGCGTGAGTGACATAGGGGGGCGCGCCTGGCAGATGTCAAAGACGTGGCAGCGCGAGGTGAAGCGTTTGCCGGACCGCTTGCCGAGGAAGTCCTGCATCAGACTCATCAGTCTCAGTCCCCGGGAGACTGAGCCTCCTTGCCATCGCTGAGGCCAGTGCTGTGCGCCCACTGTTGCCTTGACAGCAATCAGGCTCGCCTCCCGGACCATCACACTGCGATTGCTGGTTGCACATGAGCAGGCAGCCTGCATGCAACGGCTGCTGGAGCACGCAGCGGGCGTGCCTGCTGCGCCGCCTCGATGGCGCTCCTCCCGGGACCGTAGATGCCCGCCAGCCGAAAGATGTGCACCGGCAGCCCCGAGGCGGCTGCAAAGCGCAGCCATGAAATCTCTGCCACGCGTCGCAGCAGGCCGTTCCCGGCCGCCGCGCGCGCCTCGCTCCTGCAGCAGCCATCGCCCCGCCGCTCAGCCAGCTGCCCTCACAGCGGCCGCGCCCGCTGGGGAGGACAGGCTGCATGGCGCAGCGGCAGCTTGGTGCTGGCTCAGGCTTGCAGCTCGGGGCGCCGTGGCACGCTCGAGTGCATCGCAGTCGCCACACGCTGCAGCTGGCCCCAGGGGGGCGGCTGTTGGCAGTCGGACTGTATGCTGTTTGGTTGGATCAGAGCGAGCGGCGCCTCACTCCTCGTCAACCCACTCCCCTCCGTGGTCCCCATAAACGCTGGTGGTCGACAGGAAGCCCACCCAGGCGAGCTGTCCCCGCAACGACTTGGACTCACGCCCGAGCATCCACATCACCTGGACAGGAGCCGGACCAGTGAGGCAGCGTTTGGAACGTTAGCTTCACCAGCGGACTCATGTGGCCCAGGAGAGGCTGGGGACGCACCGGGCACAGCTCTCGAGGCGACGCAGGTGAGATAGTGACCAGGATGTGGGTCGCCTGCCGCAGCTGCCGCACGCCTTCCTTGCTGCATCAGGAGCAGCAGCAGGATGCTGAAGCCATTCCAGAGCAAGTCAAGCAGCTTGAAGGGCTGAAAGCGGCAGAGGCGGCACCCCAGACCCAGATTGACACGGTCAGTGTCGAAGAGAAACGTCTCGTAGCCTTGCGTCTGCAGGTCCTTCTGGTGCCCAACTCCTCGACAGGTGCCCGTAACCTGCCTATGATGTTCCTCTCGGTGTGTCAGTCCACTGCACGGGCAACACTGGGGCATGGGGCGTGGAAGCAAGAGCACACCAGCCCTGGGCGCGCAGCAGGTTGGCCAGGCCCAGCGCAACGTAGCCGAAGCCAAAGATGAAGAGCCGGCCAGGCCTTTGTAGCTGCCCGGGCGATGCTCCTTCCTCCGCGGCTCGGCAAACGCCCGGCATGATGCGGTCCAGCATGCGCACTGGCACTTGCGGCAGGCTCCGCGCAGTGCTCGAGGCTTTGAGCAGCCCAAAGTGCTTCAGAAAGGATCGCGCTTCGCGTTTTGATGGGCATCCGTGCCCGCGACCGCTGGATGCGCTGCAGGGCGGCTTAGACATGCCGCATCGGGCATGGGGCTGAGTGCCCCGCAACAAGGGCGGGCTGCCCATGTCGCTGCAGCCCTGCCCCAGATTGGTTTGCTAAAGTGCCGAGCCTGAATGCAATCACGGAATAGATCGATAAACTGCCGGGTCGATTGGTCTCTCTCTTCCCCAACGAATGCCGGACTCCAGCAGGATTTCGCTGCGCTACCTATCCAACTTTTCAAAGCTCGTATTCATGGCAGCGTGGAGCCCACGGTTACGTTCATCGCCATAGTCCCGGGAGGCAGGTTGCACGTTCGGCATGCGCTCCATTCGATGCCGCTAGGGGAGGTCACAGTGCCCGGCTTGCGAAACGTTGGCAACTCCTGCTTCTTCGCCTGTGCTATACAGGTACCTGGCGCTCGCTTTCCTGACCGCTTTCGTGAATGGAGCGCTCAGGGCAAAGGCCCTGCTCCTGCTCCTGCCCCGCAGGCGCTGGCCAGCGCACCCGCCTTTGCCAGGCGGCTTTCCTCAGCCGCGGAGGCAGCTGCGCCTGCTAGCCTTCCCCTGACCACCGCCCTTCTCGATCTGCTGCTGGAGCTGCGCCCGAGCCGGAAACCTCAGCGACCGGCGGACCCTTCTGTGCTGCTGGCAGCCCTCAGGTGCTTCCCAGCAGCCTGCCTGGATCCCTTCTGCCACCTGCTAGCTCAAGTGCTGCCCCTGCAGCTGCTGTATTCCTGGCCGTTGCTGGGCAGGGAGCGTGCGCCAGCGGACGCATTTGCATGGGGACAGCAGCACGATGCTGTTGAGGCCCTCGAGGCGCTTCTCGAGGCGGTCTGCCAGGAGCTGCAGAAGGCATTTGTTTGCAGCCAGGCCAGCTGCAGCTCGCTGGCAGACCTGCTGCAGGGCAGCAGCCTTCAGGCATCGCGCAGGTGCGCCCTGCTCCTCCCTATTCACTTGTCATACTCAGCATGCCCATTGGTAGGCCAGAGTCTCACACGCATTTGTGTGCGTGATTGCAGCCTGTTGCAATGGCAGGCTGGTGCTACCACCAGCTTCACCGGCTGCACCGGCCAGCAGATGCGCTGCACCGCCTGCGGCCGCAGCTTTCCCACACATCTCTCCCGCTTCCACACGCTGCAACTGCCGCTGCCACAGGTCTGAATCGCCGCCGCCTGCTAGTTTATCTTTCCCCAAGCTTGTAGCTTCCCAGCACTGCAGACAGCTGACAGCGCTGTGCGGCTGCAGGGCCCCGGGCAGCTTCGGGTGGCGGCGGGCGCCTCGCTGCAGGCATGCCTGCAGGTTGCCTGCCAGGCGATTGAGCTGGTTTCCGACGTGCCCTGCCCACGCTGCTCCCTGCGCCAGACGCTGCGGCAGCAGGCCAGCGCCAATGCGGCGACCTCTGCCAGCCAGCATGAGCCGCCCGCTGCTGAGCATGAGGAGCCCAGCGGAGGCTTGCTCGCCACCGACTCGGCGTCCGCTGCCTGCAAAGAGAGTGGGCCTGCCAGTCCCAGGGCGGACGAAAGCCCGGAGCGTGCAACAATGCTGGTCACCCTGCAGCGCCTCAGCAGCTGCGGCGACGCTCTGCCGGACTCCGAAGCGCTGCAGCGCCTGGTGGCGGCCGCAGGCACCCCTCCTCCCCCTGCCTGAGCCAGACGGGACACAGCAGCGACCCGCAACCTGAGCTGCCAAAGTGCTTCCCCCGCAGGGCTGCGTTGGTCAGTCAGGCGCACGCGTGTGGCTCGCTCCGCGCCCATCGCCAGGGCGCCAGAGGTGAGCTCCCCCCAGTGCCGTTCGCAGCCGCTCCTGCAGCCTCACTGGCGAGGCGCTTGCATGATGCCCGCTGCGCCGCGCACAGGTGCTGGCGCTGCACCTCAAGCGAAGCGCATGGACGCCCGTGGGGCAGCACCTGAAGCTGGGCGGCCATGTAGCCTTTCCGGAAGCCCTCGACCTGCGGCCCTTCATGGACAATGCCGCTGGCGGCGGCTGGCGTCCAGGCCGCTGCAAGCCGCTGGCCTACCAACTGACGGCCGTGGTGGTGCACCTGGGGCAGAGTCGCTCGGGTCACTACCTGCTGTTCCGGAAGGCCGGCATGGCTGGGGAGGAGGGCAGCAAGTCTGCGGCTGCTGGCGAGGAGCCAGCAAGCTTGGCTGGCAGTGCTGAGGCTGCTGGGAACAGTCGATCGGCTGAGGTTGAGGACTGCTGGACAGCAAGCGGGCTGTGCACGCCTGCTGGCCCAGCGCCAGAGTCGAGCAGCGAGCAGGACGCGGCTGCCGCAGAGGCGGAGGCTGTCTCTGCGTGGTTCTGTGTGTCGGACCACAGCGTGCGCCCGGCTGAGCTGGCCGAGGTGCTGGCCTGCGAGGCCACGCTGCTCGTGTACGCGCGGCAGTGAGCTGGGTAGCAGGGGCGCCAAAACAACCGCAACCTGCAGACAGCAGCTGGAAGCAAGACCTGCCAGGGCTTCCAGCTGTTGCCAGCCACCTCAAAAAGCGCTCTGCAAAAGCGACTTAGCAGCCACTGCCGAATCGGTACACCGCCTCAGCCAGAACGGGGCATAGGCGCAGTGGCCGACCGAGCTGGTCTGTCCCTCGGCGGGCGTGGGAAGCCCGCAGCATGACGGGCACAACAGGCACGCCGGAGAAGCCGCGCGAGAAGAAAGCGAGCAATCTGCCGCTGCAGCTGGATTGCCGCACGCCAGGGCGCACTCGGTGGCTGATATGGAACACGGAGTTCGAGATTGACGCCAAGTACACGCCCATAAAGGTGCCACCCGGCCTGCTGCTGGATGTTTCGGCAAGCCTTCAGAGCAGCGGGGCTAGTTTGACACTGTGCTTTGGCTGGGTCAGTGCCGGAGGCCAGGCAAGGGTACCAGGGCAGGACTCACGATGCTCCATGCTGTGAGACTATATTGCAAGATGGTGGCCAAACCGGCAGGCAGCACTCACAATCGACCGATGACGGCAGGCCGTCGGCAAGGGCGCGTACGGCACCGTCTGCTCCGCAGTCGACTCGCGCACGGGCGAGCGAGTGGCAATCAAGAAGATTGCAAACTGCTTCGACCACGTCGTGGACGCCAGGCCCGCCCCTGCTCCTGCGCACCTTGAGCCGATACGTCTCTGCTGGTGCTGGTGATGGCTCGGAGGAGGAAGGCTTGAGCTGGGTGCTGCCACAGGCGGACGCTGCGGGAGTGCATGTTGCTGCGCCACCTGCGGCACGACAACGTGATCGGGCTGCGTGAGATCATGCTGCCGACCTCGCCCGACTTCCGGGACCTCTACATCGTGCAGGACCTGATGGACACGGACCTGCACCAGATCATCCGCTCCGCACAGCCACTCAGCAACGAGCACCTGCAGTTCTTCATCTACCAGGCCCGCCCTTGCTGCTGGCAGCTAAAGCTGGCTGCCCATTTCAAGCGCCAGACCTTCCAGCCCTGTCTGGGGGCAGATACAGGGTCGGCAGCCCCACAGCATCATCTTGAGGCAGGCATACGCCGCCGCGCTCGGGCTCATGCCTTCAGCTGCCGCCCCCAGGTGCTGCGCGGCCTCAAGTACATCCACACGGCCAACGTGCTGCACCGCGACCTGAAGCCCAGCAACCTGCTGCTCAATGCGTCCTGCGACCTCAAAATCTGCGATTTTGGCCTCGCGCGCACCAGGTGCCGTCCCAACCATCACGAACTGGCCGCCAGCTGTAGCAGTCATGGGTCCAGCTCCATGTCTTACCGCCGTGGCCTGCAAGCGCCGCCAAGCACCTGTGCAGCGTGGCTGCCGCTCACATGCCCCCCTTGGAACTCGCCAGCGTCCAGTGGCCTGCATGACTGCCCTTTCATTACGTGTTTTTGCCAGGGGCACAACCTGTGCAGTACAGCACAGCCCCCAAACAACTTGCAGCCTGCGGCTCTGGCCCATGAGCGTGGCGGGCGCCGCCGCAGCACTGAGTCGAGCTTCATGACGGAGTACGTCGTCACCCGCTGGTACCGCGCGCCCGAGCTGCTGCTGTCGTGCGACGCGTACGCGGCCGCGATCGACGTCTGGTCGGTCGGCTGCATCCTGGCCGAGCTGCTCGCGCGCAAGCCGCTCTTCCCGGGCAAGGACTACCTCGACCAGCTGCGCATCATCCTGGCGCGCCTCGGCAGCCCGAGCGAGGCGCAGCTCGGCTTCATCACCAACGCGCGCGCCGCCAAGTTCGTGCGCGAGCTCGGGCCGCTGCAGGCGCGGCACCTCGTTGTTCGGGCGGCGGCGGCTCGTCTCCCCGTGACTCACGCGCGATGTCGTGACTCATGCCGCATGAAATCTACAAAGGAGATGGGGCTCGTCTCTGGCAGGACAGCAGTGGCGAGTGAGGAAGGCTGCCGACGGGCACTGCACCATGCAAAGGGCAGCAGTGGCTAGGCCTCCCGCTGAGAGAAATCCCCTGTGACTCATGCTCGCCTTTGTGACTAACAGATGCTCCGGCAGGGGCGCTCAACGGCCCCGCATGCTGCCGCAGGGTCAGCCGTGGCGCGACGCCTTCCCGACGGCGCACGCGGACGCGATCGACCTGCTGCAGCGCATGCTGCGCTTCGACCCGCGCGAGCGCATCTCCGTGGAGCAGGCGCTGGCGCACCCCTACCTGGCCAACCTGCGCAGCGACGAGCCGGCCGCGCCGGGCGCGCCTTCCCCTCGCCTCTGGCAGCCACACCCAGGAGAGAGGGCTGCCCTGACAGCCAGACTGGACTCAGGGCCTAGAACGGCTGGCCCCACGTCGCCTATGTCGAAGGCGCTGCAGCCGCAGTGGCTCTGCAGGGCGCCCCGATGGGGAGGGTCACAGCTTCCGGGCAGCTTCCAGGGCCCTGCCAGGCTGCCTGTGGTGCATGACGCCTCTGGCGCTGCCAACCCCTCGCAGGCGCCTTCAGCTTCAGCATGGAGGACGAGGAGCTGGACGCCGCCACCGTCAAGCAGCTGGTCTGGCAGGAGATCCGGCACTACCATCCGGCAGCGGCGGCCGCCGCCAGTAAGCCGCCGGGCAGCTCGCCCAAGCGCGGCTGGCGCCGCTTTTGAGACTGGCCCTCCAGAGGAGCAGCGCGCTGTCAGATGGGCGTGCCATGTGCCTACACTGGGGGCCGTCCGAGGGCCGCCAGTAGGAAGTCACGCTTGAAGTTCACATGCGTCAGAATGTATCGGAGACTGCGTGCGGTCACGCACACTCTCGTGCTCCGCCGGTGTCGCGGCAAAACTAGCGTCCGGCAAGCCCGAGCAATCTGCCGGAGGCCCACGTGCGAAGCACAGGCGGCGGCAGACAGCCCCTCTCACATGCTCCGACATCCGCGCCGCCGCTGCTCAGAAGCGGTCGACGACCTCGAACGACTCGAGCACCACCCGCAGCCGGTCCTTCATCTTCTCCCAGCGGAACTCGTTCGCGCCCGTCGTCAGCGTGTAGAACTTGCCTGGCGGGCGGGAGGGGGCGGAGCCTCAGGCCAGCCACACGCCGCAGGAAAGTGCATGCGGTCGCTGCCGGGCGCTATGCGAGCAGGCACTTGAGGGCATGTGCTTGCACGCGGCCGGCTTGTGGCCATGCAGCGCTGCAGGGCGTGAGCAAGCAGGCAGCCGCAAGGAGGAACTGCGGACCATTGGCGATGGTCACGCTGGCGAGCGCGTGGCGGATGTAGTTGGGCGCCTTGGAGGCGAACTCAAACTCGACGTACTTGCGTCCGTTGGCCTCGCGCTGCGGCCGCAGCATGCAGCCGATCAAGCTTCGGCCGCAAGCATAGGTGCAGCCACACCGATCGGCTGCAGCTGGCAAGGCGGCACAGCCCGGCGGGAGACAGGAAGTTGGGACCAGACCTCGCTGACATTCAGGACCTTCACATCCTGGTTGGGCGGCGTCAGCACGTTCTTCGACAGCGTCGCTGCGATCTGCAGGAGGCAGGCGCGCCACTCGCATCAGCACTTTGCCCTCGCCCTACCCCGCGCAGCTTGTCTGGCAAGCTGTGCCAGGGTCAGAGCTGCGCGGCTTCTGCCTCATGCGGGCGCGAAGAGGGAAGGAGGGGCGTGCCTCGACGGGGTCGCCAAACTCGGTGATGTTCTCTTTGTCGGTCGGCGTGAGTGACACGGACACGCTCTCCAGCGGCTCGATGACGTCCTTATAGACGACGTCCTGCCCCTTGACGGCCACCTCCTGCCAGCCGAAGGGGCTGAGGAAGGAGTAGCCGTCCTGCGTGTCCTTGATCGGCGTGAAGCCGCCCGGCGCTGCAGGTGGGGTGCATGCTTGTGAGGGACATTGTGACTCCTCAGTGCTTCTGGCCGGGCTGGACAGGGGCGTACACTTGGCCTGGGCGGCCCCCGGCATGAGCTGCGGCAGCGCAACGGCAGCCAGGCCTGCGCCTGCCAGCTGCAGCGCCTGCCGCTTGGAGACGTTCTCTGCGCCAAATTGGTACCCGAGCGTGCTCAGATGGCTGCATTGCATTGAGCAACGAGCGGCAAAAGCAAACCAGGACAGCAGCATGGGCCCCACCCGCTTGGCATGCGACCCGCACCGCCTTCCTCGCCACGCGGCCCGCCGGCACAAACGGCTTGGCAGTCGGCACCTGCAGGCATGCATTCAGTCGGCAATGTGCCCGCAGCATCGGGGGCAGGTTGGGGGCGCACTGCCGCCTGCGAGCAAGGGACATGTGAGGGACAAGGTTGCAGGCCCACCAGCGGCGCCTGACGGCCCTCCAGCAGAGCCTTGCCGGTCGTACTCATCGGTGCGGAGAGAGCCATGCTTGCGAATGAGGCCCGATGCCCGGCGATCGCCGGGGGCGTGCTACCGACCCTGCCGGCACCTGTCGCGTCGAGCCAAGCGCCACGCAGAACACAAAGCGGCAGACTGAGCTTTTCATTCCGTCATAGCACTGCAGTATCGATTGCCCCGCTCGCAATCGCGGGTCCCGGCAGGTGTCGGAGGCTGCAGGCATGCCGCGGCCAAAGGGGAGGGGCGCGGCCCGCGCCAACAGGCGGCAAGAGGGCGGCCTGAAAACAGCATGGGCTGGTGGACACTATCACCGGCAGGAGGGTGATGCCTCGGGCTCTGAGGAGGAGGAGGCTGGCTCCAGGGACAGCATCAGTATGCGGTGCGCCTCCTCTATCAGTCTCCTGCTTGTATGGCATCAGGATGATCCTGCAGGTGCCCATACAAACCAGCGCCATCGAGAGGGCGTGGCGCTCACACCCAGTGTTCCCGCGCTCAGGCTGGCGATGTGGGACCTGGGCCACTGCAACAAGAAACGCTGCACCGGCACGCGCCTCGCACGCCTGCGCCTGATCGAGGAGCTGCGCCTGGGCGTGCCCTTCCCTGGTGTCATCCTGAGCCCGATGGGCACCAGCTGCGTCTCGCGTGCGGACGCTGCCTGCATTGCGGCCAAGGGCATCGCCGTGGTCGACTGCTCCTGGAACCGGCTCGACGACGTCCCCTTTGGTGCCTCCCGCTTCCAGTCACAGTAGCCTTGCAGGGCGTGAGCGTTTCGGTTCAGTTGCACTCACAGCGTGACGGCGACTGCAGCCCGGATCCGCGGCGCCGCTCCACGCCTGCTGCCCTGGCTGCTGGCTGCCAATCCCGTCAACTTTGGTGCGTCTGTCCTCCTGATCCAGTGCTGCGCTTCCCGGCAGACTTCTGCTGGCAGAGGCTGCCAGACTCGTGCTGGATGTGGAGGAGGGCGGCAGCCAGCGGATGGTCACATGCGGTTGCAGGCAAGCCGTGCAAGCTGTCGTGCGCGGAGGCCATCGCGGCTGCACTGTACGTGGCCGGCTTCCGCGAGGCGGCCGTCGACGTGATGAGCCACTTCAAGTGGCACGTCCCCCAGCCGTTTCTGAGAAACGGGAGCGCCGGCAACAAACGCTGCCGCGTGCTTGCCTCCATCATGCGACCACAGACGGCAGCCGCCTCCCCTGCAAGCTGAAGGAGTTGCGGCGAGGCCGATGCTGCCAGCCGCCTCCCACACAGCCCTGCCTTGCTTCTGGGAATCCACACAACACCGCCCCTTTAGTCAGCCGTGCTCTCACGGACTGAGTCCCGCCGCGCGCAGGGGCCACGCCTTCTTCTCCACCAACGGGGAGCTGCTGGACCGCTACGCCGCGTGCGCCACCGGGGCAGAGATCATCGCGGTGCAGAGCGCCTGGCTGGAGCAGCTGCAGGCGGGCAGCCGGCAGCGGCGGCCGTCCGGGGACGGCGAGCCTCGCCTCTTCCCTGTCTTCTAAACTGCCACTGGGCATCGGCAGGGTGTTGCAGTGCGGGCCGCCAGTCCATTCAGGGCAGGTTCCGTCAGCTGGCATGAAGCTGCAAGTTGCTGCAGGCGGCATGCACATGCGATCAATGCGGCCGGCGAGTTTTGAGTGGTATACGCACTGACAGGCTGGTGCTGTGCTGCAGAGGACGCCTACGTGATGGCCGACATGCTGCCGCCCTCTGAGTCAGAGTCCGAGTCCGAGCCGGAGGCAGGCTCAGAAGCTGGTTCCGAAGCAGACTCTGTCCCGGAGGCGGGCAGCTCGGGAAGGCGCGCTGAGGCGGAGGACAGGTGGCCTGCAGCCCGGGATCCCACGCAGTCAAGGCCCCTACTCTCCTCTAGCGATGCCTGACAAGTGGGCGGCTTGCAGGCAGCAGGGCGGTGGCGAGCGGAGCGAAGAGGAGACCTTAGCGGCAGACTTTGGGCGGAGAGCCGGCCTGGGGGCCAGTCACAGGGCAAGCGGCGTGCATACAGCAGCTGGCGATGACGGTGACTTGCCAGCCGGCTGACTGCGGCGGAGCTCCAGGCAGCTTGCCCAGCATTGTTGTGTAACACGTGTGTGCTGCTCTCGAGTGAACACTCGCTGTTGAGCGGGAAGCAGGGGACATGCGCGCCCAGGCAGCAGCAGCAGCAGCAAAGCGGCAGGCAGCGGAACAAAGCACACAGGGGGTCTCTTCTCTGAATCTGCTCGCTCTCCTCCGGCATGTAAGCACACACTGCTCTGGAACTGCACATTGCAATGGCATGGGCTGACGACATGCAGGCGGCTGTGAGCCACGGACACCCACGGGGCCCAGGCTGTGACTGGCTGGGCCCCTGAGCCGGCATGCATGCATCAGGAAGACGGGACACAGCTGCGAGCGAACGGCACCACAGTCTCTCTTCTCTCCAGGCAGCCTGCCTAGCGTCGCTTGCGCAGCAGCAGCACTACCTTGCGGCCGTCGCTGCCCGCGCCAAAGCCCGGCTGCACGGACTGAATCTCCCACCCCTCCGCCGTCCGCGCCTGCCAGCCAACGACAGGCAGTCAGCCATGCATGCATGCCTGTCTGCAGCCGATGCCAAGCTGCCATGCTCGTCGACGGGGCCCTCAGCACACAAGCCAGCCCCCCGGAAGATCGAAGTAGAAGGCGGGATTTTGGCCTCGCCGGCCGTGCAAAGCCAGGCTGGCGTTGCTTCGAACGGCAGAGGGGGTGGCACCTCTGCCGCGGCGAGCGCCTGCGCGAGCGCCTGTGAGGCGTCCGCCGCCTCCGCGCTCGGCTCCACCACCAGCGACTCGTACCGCCAAGGCGCGGCGGCGGCCTGCAGCGCCGCCTCTGCCGCGTCCGCCACCTCTGCACGTTCAGGCCGGCAGCCGCGGTCAGAGGGAAGCCGCCGCTGCATCAGGCGACCACATGAGCGGCCTGATGTAGCAGCCGCGGAGCCTCAGTGGCCTCGGGCGGCCGAGCGTGCCGTGGCAGGCCCCATCGGTCATGCAGGCGTCACTTTCTGCAGCTAGGAAGCATCGCTGTTTTTTAGGCGCGGAACGGCAGCTCAGCAGGGGCGTGTGCAGCCGCAGTGGTGAGGCTATGGGGGGCCGCACGCTGGACGCCAAAGTGCAGCGCTTCCCTTTTCAGCGCCCGCAGCCGGCCCTCCTCGGACGGCAGCCCCGCGCCGGGCTCGCCCGCTCGCAGCGCCCGCAGCTGGTCCAGCAGGTCCTCGACCGCCTGCAGCGGCAGCAGGCAGGCAGCTTTCCGAGTGCCTCAGGCTGGGCATGGCAGCTGTGCAGCGAGGCAAAAGGCGCCACCAGCTGCCAAGTACGGCAGCTTCAGGTGTTGATCGCGGCTGCAAGGACGGCTGCTGCGGCATGCGGGCGGCAGGGCAAGCGGTGCAGGCGCGGGCGGG
>BHFV01000289.1:0-18792 GCA_003568905.1 Trebouxiophyceae sp. KSI-1
CCCACAAAACAAGAGCAACGCCTTCCCTGAACCCAAACCAGCCCTGGTTTGCTCCACAACCCCAGAAATTGTTCGCTCCGAATCGGCGGATGCCTGGAAACTCTGCAGCACCGGCTCCTATTTTGCGCTTGAGAGTCTTCCCCAGGTCCCTGCAGCGGCGCTGCCGGCAGGCGCAGCCCAACCTGCCGTCGTCGCTCACACTCGCGCCCAGCATCCACTCCGGCTGCTCCGGCACCGCCAGCAGCCAGGCGTCCTCCGCCTGGTCGCTGCCCATGCGGTGGTAACACAGCCGCTGGTTGAGCGCCGCATCGGTCTCCGTCCCGAGCTCCCCCTTGCGGTCCTTGGGCGCTTCGTAGGAGTTATAGAAGAAGCCCTGCCGGCGGCGCGAGTTACGGCGGTTACAAACCGCGGGCCCGGGCGTGTGTCTCATGCGCGTTGGAGGCAGGCGCGCAGCAGGGGGGAGGTGGTGCTGGGAGCCTGCTGAGCCACATTGCATGCATCAACGGCATTGCCGAGCCCTGTGACCCATCCAGGGATGCATATGATGCCTGTTTCTCGTGAAGTTCGCCTGCCCGAGCACGCGCAAGCCGCCACAGCTGAGCACACACTCCGGTCCGCTCGCCACAGGGCCCAGCCGGCAGCCCCGGCCGCCGCGCATCAGTGATCATGTGTTCTACCCCGCTCGGCGGCGGAGCGCGGTGTGGGCTTTTTGCGCGCGCCTTGTGGTCGTGCGTCCAGGCGATGGAGGAGAACTTGACGTGCTCCAGGCTGTCCGGCAGGTCCTCCGCCGTGCCAGAGGCAGGGTCCACCCGCTTCACTTTGATCGTTCGCCAGTCCGAGCCGCCGCTGCGTGCCGACGACATTCGCCCTCAGCATTGAAGATCAGCCTGGCATTGGCTGGAAGAGGTTGTAACATTCATTCATTCATTCAGCATGGAAGGACGTCGCCGGAACAGAGCTTTGCGCAGAATGAGGCGACAGGCTTTCCAAGATACAGGCAAGTTCTTCAAAGGGGAAAGAAACTGGACTGTCAGTGGGAGCTGCGCGGACAGGCACTCTGTGGAGCAGTCGCCTCCCGGCCGTATCTCACACAGCAGCCTGCTGTTGCTGCCCTGTGTCTTCGCGGCCAGCGCGCCTTTCTAGTTTTCGCGTCAATGTGAATTTCCATTGCAAATTTTGCGAAAGTCATTCTAAAATGTTCCATGAAGGCTACATTCAAGGGAGATGCATGCGAGGGAGAGGCAGGGGGGAGGGCCCCGCCTGGCCAGGCTGTAGGCGAGCAGGGTGCCGTCCTCGCTGAAGGCGCTGGCCATGAGCGCCACCTGCGGGCGGCAAGGGGGAGCCGGTTTCACCGACAGTTACAATTACTGGTGACAGTTACAACAGTCACTGTAGTCGCTGACAATTACAACCACTGGCGACAGTTTCAATCACTGGCGACAGTTACAGCAACCGCTGAGGTCTGACTGCTGGTGGGAGGGAGAAAAGGGGGAAAGGGGCGCACAGTGCCGTCCTCCGAGAGCGTGTTGGGGTCCAGCAGAATGGTGGGCTCCTCGCCTTCCAGCTCCTTCTGAGTGTACAGCACGTTCTGCAGGGCGGGAAAATTGCTGCTGAGGGGATGCTACTGTGTGGCCCCGCGCCGCTGCGCCATTCAGGCGAGGCTGCGCGGTCTGCAGGGCAGAGAGGGAGGGGCGGGCTCGCGCCTGTGCCTGCAGCCCCGTGTTGAAATTGAAATAATACCTGCCGAGGATTGCAGCGCAGCATTAGTCAGCAGCTTACTAAGCCATCCTGGTTTACTAAGCCAGGTCTTACTAAGCCAGGCAACGACAGAACTGGGGACAGGGTGGTGGGCGTGCAGTGGCAAGGCACCTGCCGCCGCGCTTGTAGGGGCAGCCGTAGCGAGGGTAGTCATACAGCTTAGTCATCAGCGCCCGGAAGCGCTCGCGCGTATCGCAGCCGTCCAGCACGCTGCTCGTGACTGCGTTCTGCGCCTCCACGACTGCAGAGAGCGGGGAAAACAATCAGGCATTGGGATGGGATGCGTGCCCAGCGCTGGACGGCGCAGGAGGGGCGTCCAGACATTGCTGCGTCTCCTCGCTGTCGGGGTCCTCCAGCCAGCGGTAGGGGTCGGGCACCTCAGTCCCGTGATAGTTATCGACCACAGCCAGGTCCCTCCGGACCTGCAGCCCGGGCAGCAGCGCTTGCTGAGCAGCCGATGGCTTGCTGGCTGCAGCGGGCTCAGTCTCAGGCAGGACAGGGGCGAACGGCCGGGTACGCTGTCGGCTCGAGGGACAGACCGCCTTGCAGAGCGCCTGCGCGTCAGATAGGCAGGTTCGTCAGTGAGGCTATGGCGTGTGGGATAGTGACGAGACTGCTTGACCATGTGCAAGCCACGCGTGGGCATCAGGACGTCAATATTCGAGTTGATTGCGCTGCTGATGCCATCAGGGCGCATGCAGCAGCTGGTCGCCCCACCTTTCTTGGCTGCCCTGGCGTGCAGTCCGCGGCGCGTGAAGCGGAGCGTCTTTTCGAATCGGAAGCGAAGGGCCAGCCCGCCGACGGCCAGGCCCGCCAAGCCGACACCAAGAACCAATGCTCTCATGGCGGGTCCCTGATGGTCGGACACGAGTCCCTTGAATGAGGCGAAACGGGTCGCCAGGCTTGAGCTTCAAGTGCCACTGGTGCTTCTCATCTCACCAGGACCAGCAACCACGTCTGAGCCTTTTGCTTGGTGCCAGCCAATGCCAGCCTGCTGTCAAGTGTGACCGCTGCCCGCAGACCAGCAGCCCCAGCATATCAGAGCAGCATCTCACAGCATATGCATGTGCTGCTTAGCTTGCAATGATCTTAGACCTTGCATGGAGGGAGAAGTTTACCCAAGGCCTGGACTCGGGACAGAGCAAGGGGGGATGGCTGGCTCTGCCAGCGCCACAAATAGTAATAAAGAATGAAATTCGGCACCAAGGCGGTGGAATCACGGCTGCTCAGAACGAGCAAACAGAGAGGCAGACTCTAGGAAAGCAGCCAGATGCTGGTGAGAAGGCAAACCAAACTGCCGGGGAAGGACCTGTCTAAGGGGACGGGGCGCAGCAGCAAACACGCGCATTGAGAACTGCGCTGCTGAAACTTTGACACTAGCTTGTGCCGGGTGTGGCACAGCATTGCACTGCACACTGCAGGCGAGGGGTCGGCGCTTGCCCGGAAAGGGGCGGGCAACCACACGTTGCCGAGGAAGGAGGAGGGCACAAGCGGCTGCCAGGAGTCAACCGACGTGCGGCTCTATGGCCACTCTCACACGTGGCGCTCAAACAAATTGGAGCTGGCACTGACGGTTGGCGGGTCTGCAAGACGGAACGCAGGCACTTCTTCTGCATCATTTTTGGTGGCCCGAGGCGGCGTCTGCATCTGCGGCGGGGGCTGGGGCGAGGCATAAGGCTGTCAAGTTGTGCCACCACAAGGGGCAGGTGGCACTATCACTGGCCTCTGCAAGCCAAAAGGTGGGGCGGCAAGCATGCACAGGCGTCGCCAGGCCTCCACGGGGAATTCGGGGCGCGTGCTGCGGGCGCTCAAAGAATTTGTGCAAATGGCCAGGGGCGGGGGCCTGTTGCCATCAGGAGGTCTGCTGCGCGGAAACGCCCTGAGGGAACGTCAGGGTCACGGTGGCGCTGCACGGCGGCGGGCCGGCCGCCGTGTCGCTGTATCCGAACTTGACTTGGGCGGGCGGGGTGCCGGCGCCGCCCTGGAAGGCGACGGCATAGCTCTGGCCGCCGAGCAGGTTTATGTAAAAGGTGCGGGGCCAGTAGGGGCCGCCGGCGCCCGTCCCAATCGTGGGGTAGTTGCGGTCGCCCCACAGCACCTGGCTGGCTCCGTCGGCGCCGCGCGTGAGGTTCAGCACGCTGCCACCGGCGCTCCCGAGCTGGCCGAGGCCCGGCTCGAGGTAGGAGACGAAGACGGAGCGGTAGCACAGCTGCGCGCAGCCGTAGCCGCCCCAGCTGGGCTGGCCCTGGCAGGCGCTCGCGTTGGCAGGCGGCGGCAGCAGCAGCGCCGAGCCGTTGGCGACGAGGAAGCCGGGAGCGCCGATTGTGCTGCCGTCCGCGTCTCGAGCGGCCCAGTACTGGTTGATTGGCAGCGCGGTGCCGGCGGGGATAAGCGCGCGGTTCGGCAGCGGCGTCGCGACGAAGCTGTTGTTCGACAGCAGGCCGGTGACCGGGAGCGCGCCGCCCTGCTGCAGGTCCACGCCGACGCTGCCGGCCGGGCGGCAGCTGCTGTTGAAATTGGCGAACAGGTTGCCGGTCTGCAGGGCGCGGCGCGTCAGCGCGTGGTCTTTCACTTGTAACGCTTGTAGGGTTTTGTTAGGGTTTGGAGGGTCGCACCGCGGCGTTCGACGCTAACACGACGCCGTATTGCGGGCTGCCGCGGCGAAAGTCAGGAGAGGCGGTGCGGTAACCCTGGCCAGGGTTGGGCGCGACGGAGGAGTAGTTGAAGCCGGCGGGGCAGTCGCCGGCGACCGGCTCGCAGTCCGCGGCGGGGCCGTCACAGGCGACGGGGTTGCCCAGGTTGGCGGTCTGGCCCATAATGACCGAGTTCTGGAGCTTGTTCATGGACTGCACAGCGCCGCAGGGAGGCTGTTCAGCCGCGCCGCTGGCAACCAGCAACCATGCCACAAGCAGCCTGGCATGATGCACCACACGCTGGTGCTGGGGGTGGCGGGCACAGGATCGATGCCTCCCTGGCAAGCGAAGAGGCAACACATGTTTCCAGAACTCTCGGAAGCAATCCTGCCAACAGCACTAGACCTTGGCTTGCCTGTGTCCGTTGCATCACTCTGGCGCTCTGCAGGGGAAGAGGGAAGCATGAGGGGGCAGCACCTGCTCGTTGAACTCCACGCCAGTCATAGAGTCGGCCACCATCGCGCCGTCCACAGTGATGTTCATGCAGCCGTGGAAGACCATGCCGTACTGCGCATGCCGCGACAGGCAGCGACTCAGCCTCGCCAGCTCATAAGTGCCCTGCTGACTGGGCAGACGCGCGAGGGGATGGGGCGCACGTCGGCGTTCTTGTAGGCGACAAAGCCTGAAAAGGTGGTGCCGTTGGGCGCAAAGTAGCCTGCGGCCGCCGAATGCAAAGGTCAAGAAGAGATGCTTCTCCCTGCCTCTGCCAGCACCGTGCTCAAGT
This sequence comes from Trebouxiophyceae sp. KSI-1, assembly GCA_003568905.1. NCBI lineage: Eukaryota > Viridiplantae > Chlorophyta > Trebouxiophyceae > Trebouxiophyceae sp. KSI-1. Next base: position 5,176 of record BHFV01000289.1, read on the forward strand.
CAGAGCCTCTGCCAGCACCGTGCTCAAGTCAGAGGAGAGGCTTGTAAGAGCCTGTGGGCAGCGCACCGTGCTGGTACATCTGCAGCCCCGCCTGCGTGTTGGAGTGGCCGGTGTTGCCAGCAAACTTGCCCAGCGGCGCCGTGAAGGGGCTGAGCCCCTGGGCGCCCGGCAGCGCAGCGCACGAGCCCCGGACCGCCTGGTTGAGCTCCATCCAGAAGCCGGACTGGCAGCCGCTGCCTGTGTTGTTCAGCCAGGCGTTGGTGGGCGTGGCTGTCCAGAAGCAGGCGGGCTGGTCGTCGGTGTTGGCGGGCGTCTCCGGGATCAGCAACTGCACGCCACGTCAGCCGGCGGATTGTCAGCCCCGCAGGCCGACGCACGAAACGCCAGCAGCGGCGGCGGCGGAAGGTGCCGCACGCTCGCGGGGCGGGAGGTGATGACGAGGTTGTGCTGCAGCGTGTTGTTCTGCTCGATGCCGTCCTCGAACATGAAGGCGTGCCCGGTGGTGTTGACGGCGACGTTGTCGCTGGCGGTCAGCCAGTGCGTGCCGTGGATCACGTAGGCTCGCTGGAAGGAGTCGTGCACCGAGTTGCTGCGCACAGTGCTGCCGGGCATGGGGCCGCACATGTGGAAATGCAGCGGGTACCTGCGGCCGCGCACGAAAAGGTGGATACTAGCAAGGGTTTTGCTGATTAATAGTAGGACAGGCGCAGCTAAGCAGGGGCAAGCAGCGTGCCTGCCCAGCGTGCCCTGCTGGCCCATGTTGCTCAGCTCCACGCCGAAGAAGGCCTGCGGCAGCTGCGTGTTGTAGACGATGGTGTGGCCGCCGACCAGCTGGCTGCCCGCCGCCGTCTCGACGGAGCCGGTGATGAGAATGTTCCGCGTCAGCAGCGCGACCTCAGCCGCCTGCAGCATGGCGACCGCACGGACTCTCATGAGGGCCACGAGAGACCGGCGGCAAGCATCTCCGAAACAGCCGGTGGGCGTACCATAGGAATGTAGCCGCCGCCGCCGGTCGGGGCGGATGGGGCAAAGCGGCCGTACTGAAGGGGCTTGTCCAGCGTCAGCGAGCCGCCAGAGGCGGAGACGATGGTGGCGATCTCGGCCTGGTTGGGGTCGAAGTCGGTGGAAGCAATGGCCACCTGCATGCAGCTGTGCTGGTGAGCTGCCCGGCGCAGCAAAGCAGGCCGTGCCAGCAAATGCTGCAACTGGCGGGTCCCACCTTGCCGCCCACCGGCCAGCCAGACACGTCCTGGTCGACCAGTAGAGTGGTGGTGCTGTTGGCAGCCGCGGGAGATGTCAAGGAGACCCAGGAAGGCGTGGAGGCGCCGCCTGGCATGCCTGCAGCCGTGCAAATGTCCACTCAGTCCTGCCCGTTTTGTGATGATGTGTTCATTTCCATTACGTGGCACGGCAGTGCAGATTTTAGATGAGCATTGGCCGTTGCATGGGAGGAAAGCGCACCAAAGAGGTTCAGCTGGCCGCCATACGCTGCCAGCACCTTGAAGCCGACATCATCATAGCCGGACAACGGCTGCTTCGTGTTGCCCGTCAGCGTGATGCGCGCCTTTTGCCTGCAGGACAGCCATTTGCTCACTTATTCAATCCTACTGAGGCAATCAACACTCCTGTCCGTGGCGCTGGGCTGCTGACCTGAAGTGCTGGGAAGGCGAGCCGATTGTCAGGTTGCCAGTGACGATGACGTGATCAGCATCCAAGGCTAGCAGCGGCAGCGAGGGGTCGTCCAGGAACAGCAGGTGGCCGGCCACGACGAGGTTGCTTAGGCGCACGGCGCTGCTGTTGTTGGCGTTCGCCGGAACGTCAAAGAGCACAAACTGGCCGCAAGCCACGGTCGCGTTGTCTAGGCTGCCATTCGTCCCAGGAACTCGCCCCAGGTTGGGCCAGGTCGCGGGGTCGCTCCATCGACTCCAGCCTGCTCCTGGCACACATGTCAGGCTACCGGCATCATGGGCAGAATCAAGCTCCAGAAGGAAGGGAGGCAGACCGGCAAAGGTGGAGGGCGGCGTGGTCTGGTTGCAAGTGGAGAGCTGGTAGCCAGAAGGGCTGAACTGCGGCGGCGACACGGGCGCTGAGCTCGCCGCCGTCTGGTTGGCGCTCGATAGGTATTGGGCGCTGGGCGTTGACAGGGCAGCGCTCGGTCCGCCGGCCGGGGATGCGGCACAGCTGGCTAACAGCAGCGCGGCGCAGCAGCGCAGGACGAGGGCGGCCAGCGGCCGCCTACAGAGTCGCGCAGTGTCCATGGGATCCCTTCGAACGTGCAAGACGAGCGCGCCTGCAGCAAGCCGATTTAATGTCAGTGTTCTGCATCACAACCAGCTGTCGGGCAACAACCAGCTGTCGGGCAACGCGCTACGCACCGTCGTCACGCGCCCCTCTTATGGGTTGATTTGTGGCATCAAGGCAAGGAAAGTCGCGAGTTCCGGCGCCCTTGGAGCTCCGTTCGCCGAAAACATCTTACGAATGCGGCATCACCGAAGTGGCGTTCCTGGGGCGCCCCAACGCACATATTCCGGCAGCAGCCGTCCAATGACACGGTGCAGCAATGGTTTGGCTATCAGTAGTAGCGAAGTAGCGGCCACACAGTGCCGGTACTGTCTGCCTGGCTCCGGTGCGCCCGGAAGCACTCCACCTTCCCGGCGGCGTATCGAACTACCGGAGTGTCGTGCTTCCCTTGCAATGGACAGGCAGAAGGCAATCGTACGTGTTACGATTGAAGTGGATGGTAGGAGACACCGACGGGCCGGGCACGAAGTCGGCGCAGACGGAAGGGATGAGCGATCAACGCGCCAATCGGGCTGCCCGTGCCGCTGGTGCGCCGCCCGTCAGCCACAGCCACTGATAATAGAGCTTATGCCGTGAAATAATCCGTGCCGGAGCTACTTGGCAACGGCTATTCTCCAACTTCACACAACCAGGGGCTTGAGAAGCGTGATTTCTGCTGATCGCACGCTTCGCCGCCCCCCCGACAACCTCCGACCTCCGCGGCATTCGAGCAGTCTGGCCGGTGTGCGTCGTATCTGCGGCATTCGAGCAGTCTGGCCGCCGGCAGGCCCCGACCACCCTGACATCTCATGCGCATGCGCCGTCGCATGCAACGGGCGACGTTGCGGCCGGCAAGACCGGCCGCAGCCGGTACCCGCTCGGCCTTCTGCGGGCCTTCTGTACGCGCATTCGTGCGGCACAGAAGATGTGGCCCCCGGCTTACCTCTTTTTCTCGGTGGTGTGGAGAGGAAGTTCTTGGTCTTGGCCAAGGGAGGCCTTTCCCGGTGCCCCCCTCCCTTCCCAGCACTGCCTGAGCACGCCCACGTCCTGATTGCCGCACGGACTCGATGTCCTGCGCAGCTGGTGCAGCTGGGGGCGCAGAATCGCCGCAGCAGTGCTTGCAACAAAAGAAAAGCGGTGTCAGCAGGTCCCCTCGGCTCCTCCATCATCGCCCCAAGACAACAGCAAACAACGCGTCCGCAGCTGAGCACACGCGCCTGCTCGACCCAAACCACCTGACAGCAAGCTACAGGACGGCCCATAACATGCCCGGCCGCGAGCGCTCAGTACGACTTGAGCTGGATCGACTTGCGCCCCTCCGCCGCCTTTTTGACCGCCGGCGGCCCCTTGGCACGGTCCTCCTTGCGGCGCCGCGCCGACTCGCCCCGCCGCAGCCGCTCCTCCATCAGGCTCTTGGCGCGCCGCCGCGCGTTGCCGATGGCATCATCCCAGTCGAATTTCAAGTCGGAGCGCCCGGCGACGGACGCCCAGCCCTCGAACTCCGACACCAGGATCTCCGTGCGTCCGTTCGGCAGCACGGCCGCGCACAGCGCCCGCAGCACGGCCGGGTCCGCCTTTTTGACTTCGGGGGAGCCGACAATCAGGCCGTGCACCCGCAGGCCCAGCTTGTCCTTGGCGCCTGCGGCGACGCGCCCGCCGCTTTAGGTTTTGCGTAGGGTTTACGCTTTAGGTTTTTTGTAGGGTTTACGTAATCAAGGTCTGTGTGCTGAGTCCGACTCGAGGACTAGCCGGCACCGTCCGGCGCCCGCGGGTACTAGCGATGCGCTGAGGACATGCTGGGCGGTGAATCTGCCGCGTAAGGTTTTAGGGATTATGTAATGGGATCGGGATTGGAGGGTTCGGTCGAGTTTCAGCATCGCTGCCGGCTGCAGACTCTGTGAGGTCCAGGGAGGGGTCGGCGGGCGCACCGGACAGCTTGCGCATGATCTCCTGGCCGGGCTGCCGCAGCTCTCCGTCGGACACGAGCAGGATGTCGCTGTTCGCCCACTTGGCGTCCGTCAGGCGGTCCAGGCAGCGCTTGATGGGCTCGCTGCGGGCGCACACAGCCTCGTTAGCAAGCTCGGTGGGGAGTGCCCTCCGCGGCCAAGGAGGCAGCGGAGGGGCGGCGGCGGACTTGAAGTCGGAGCCGCCGTTGAAGACCTTCTCCAGGAACTGGAGCAGGTTGTTCACGCTCGCCATGTCGGTGCCGAGCTCCAGCTCTTGCACCTGCGCCCGCGGAGCCGCGCGTTCGGGTGCTGGGGCCGGGCAGGCGCGCGCAGGGGTTTCGGGGGCGCGGAGGCGCGCCTCGCGCGGGCCGGAAAACGCGAACACGTAGCAGCCGCGCTCCTGCTCGCGCGCGGCGCGCATGCACTCGAGCGCGAGCGCCTTGGCGACGACCTCGCGCGGCCCGCGCATGCTGCCGCTCGTGTCGACGCACAGCAGGATCGGGCCGCGGTCGGCGGTCGGCCGGATCTCGCGCCGCTCCGGGTTGATCGCCGTCGGGAACTCGCCCCAGCCGTCGCGCTGGTAGATCTGCAGCGCCTTCTCCGCAAACTTGGCGAAGAAGAGCAGCTTGGCCGCGCGCTGGTGCCGCCCGCGCGCGAGCAGCGCCGCCTGCGCGCCGCCGCCGCGTCAGCGCACCGGCCGCCGCCGCGCCCGGGGCACGCGTGCCGGGGGAGCGGGCCCGCGCCTCAGCGGGCAGCAGGCGCGAGATGTCGTCCGACCGCGTCAGCCCCTGCGTCTCCTGCGCCTCCAGCACCGTCCGCAGCAGCCCGGGGCGGCCCTTCAAGTCCAGGTGCTGCATCGCGGCACGCCCCCACCCGCTCAGTCGACGCCTGCAGACCCTCGAAACTGCCTGCAGCAAGCAGCCGCCAACTGGCGGGAGAGGAAGGAAGGAGACCTGGATGGGCGCGCGCCGCAGCGGGCCCCAGCCGCCGCCGCGGCCGAGGCTGCGCACCAAGTCCCGCAGCTCCTTCAGGTCCTCCAGCTGCTCCCGCAGCGAGTCCATCGCCGCCCAGCCCTTGCGGCGCCACAGGTTGCCCTGCAGCAGCCTTTCCTCAGACCGCACCTCAACAGCCACAGCCGCAGCAGGCTCTCACCGCTTTCGCTACCGCCATGCAGCTGATCATGGCTGACTTAAGGCAGCAGATTGCGGCACGTGCTCCAGGCATCCCAGCCCATACAGTCGATTGCGGCCCACAGCGCGGCTGCAGCCGGCTCAGCGGCATGATGCACCGCATGTGACCCGCCGTGGCAGGGCAGCTTGCAGCAGGAGACCTGAGGCTGCCACTGCATGCAGCTGGCCACACTGCTGCCCCCGGAGCACAGCAGCCACGAGTGCAGAGCCCGCGCATGCCCCCAGAGCAGGACTGGCAGCGCAGCGCGAGCACGAGCTGCCAGTCTTGCTGTGGCGGTTGCCGGCATGCGCGGGCTCCAAGCTTCCCGCACGTGCGGCCTCTGCAGGCTGGGCTGCAGCTGCAGGCTGGCCCCAGTCACCTGCAGGTCGAAGGAGCCGGAGCGCCCGCCGCCCAGCAGCGCCTCCAGCCCCTCGAACGCGCGGCCGGCGCGGGCGAGCGCCTGGATCGGCGGCCCCCAGAGCTCCGCGACCTCGTCGACCAGCTTCTGGGCGATGCGCTGCTCCGGCGGCCAGGCGGCCGTGGGGTCCTCCTCCTCAGCATCCGAGTCGGCTTCACCCGCCTGCTCCACGGATGCCGCGATGCCGAGCCGCGCTGCGGGCGCGCAGTGCAGGCGGTGAGGCATTGAGTGCGCCCGCTTGCCAAGCACAGCAGCGGGCCTGCCTGCTGTGTCAGCAGCTTCTTCTGCCGTGCCATGCCATGCCCATGCCCATGCCATGTCATGCCAGCATGCCATACCATGTCCATGCCATGCCCATGCCACGTCCATGCCATGCCCATGCCCATGCCATGTCCATGCCATGCCCATGCCCATGCCATGCCATGCCACGTCCATGCTATGCCATGCCATGCCATGCCATGCCATGCCATGCCATGCCATGCCACGCCATGCCACATCCATGCCACGTCCATGCCATGCCATGCCATGCCGCATTCAGAACTTTGCATGCAATGGCATGGCGTGGGCATGGGCAGTAGCAGCACAGCAGCAGACGTGACATGGCAGGCAGACCTGCTGCTGCGGCGGCTTTAGCGCTCCGCAACCCGAGTGGCGGTGACAAATGAATGAGCCAGGTGCAGCCAGGCATGCGAGGCAGTTAAGAAAGGCACCCGCGCGGCGCTCGGCCTCCTGTTGCATCAGCTCCTGCACCGTCATGTAGACCTGCCCTGTGGCGTCCCGTTCCCGCTCCACTGCCTCATCCTCGATGCTGCAGCCAGGCCCCCGACAAAGTTCTCATTCCAACGCCTCCTCACCTCTCACTCCAGGCTCTCGCCCCAGGCGGGGAAGCTATGATGCTCCAGTGGGACTGGGAGACCATCGGTGCATGCATGGGTGCCACTGATTCCAAGCTTGCATGCACGGCGAGGGTTCAAAGGGCGGCGAATGCTACCGGTCAAAGCTTGCAGGGACTGCTGCAGCTGCGCTGCCTGCGTGCAAAAGGGGAGGCAGCTTCCAGGCAGGTCTCGGGGCTGGGATGCTGCGAATCGGGCCTCGCCTTGCGGATTGAAGGGGAGATAAAGGGAGCCGCACCCGGCGACCGCCTTCTCATACTTACAGACGAGCTCCAGCAGGCTCTTGAGCAGCGCCGTGAGCACCGCCGGGTACTTTTTGGCAAAGCGGGGCACGTCCAGCTTGGACAGCGCGCCTGCGGCAGCAGGCGCCCCGGCTCTGCTGCTTGCCTGTGGGGACTTGCAGAGGCCAGGGGGCCGCTGCCAAGGAGGAGTGTCTTACAGATGAAGACGGCCCGAAGCGGCTCTGCCGGCCAGCGCAGTGAGGCTGGCTCCCAGCCAAAGACGTGGGAGTCAGGCTCCTCCGCCAGCTGCTTGAGCGTGACGTCGTCCGGCAGCAGGCCGCGCTCGAGGGCTACCTGCCACAGGATCAGCCCCCGCGCGCTCTCCTTGAGCGCCTGGTTGGAGTCGCCGCCGGTGCGTGACCTGCATGAGCAGCATGCGGCCTCAGCAATGCGCGGTGTGATGCGCAGCGACCTGGTTTGAGCAGACTGTAAGCTAAAAGCGATACCTGATGTGCGCCAGGCGCAGGATCCAGGGCACATGGACCGTCGGCACGTCGCCCACCTCGCCCAGGCCTTGCAACAGCGCGCTGTGCCCCTCGCCCCGCTTCTCCTGCCGCGAGGGTGCAGGGGCCACGGCTGCCACGCGCCGCGCCACAGAGCGCCGTCCCGGCGCGGCGTCTCCGGCTGTGCGGGGTGTCGGAAGTGTCCCGGCATGACTGGTCCTTGGCCGCACCGTGGGAGGCGTGCACACGCCCGCAGCCCCGCCGTCTGTCGTGAACTGCATTGCACCCTTCCGCGCAGCAGGGCGCAGGGCAAGTGGCTGGACAGCGATCGATCTGAATCCGCTTCTGACGATCTCGGCTCGCGGAACCACTGCAACGGCACAGCTCGGGTTATAGATGCGCAATCTGCAGGTCTGCAGTGCTTGCGGCACTTGACGAATGCTTGCTCCTGGATTGAGGAAATCTGAGCCAGCCCTGGCAGCGCTCGGCAGCGGCCGCCGCCAGCGTTTTCCCCTCTTCAACAGACGACCCGGCAAAAGTCGAGATGGAGCCTGACGTGAGCTTCGTGGGCATCCAGCTGCTGCCCGGCAAGCCGGTCGCGGTGAACGACGACGAGGAGAGCGAGAACCAGATCTGGACGCTTCACATCACGCAGTTCGCGCTGGCTGACAAGCCGCGGGCAGGGCGGAATGTCGTCTCCATCATCAAGGACGACGGCCGCAAGTTCGTCCTGGGGACGCTGGAGAAGAACCGCTGCGAGCAGTTCCAGGTGGGCGGTATCTCTGCGCCTTGCCGCGCGCGCCTGCCTTTCTGCTCAGGCCCGAAAGCTGTTTTTCTTGTATATTTTCTTCCCTTGCTGCCCGGGCTTGCTCTGCTCCGCGAGATCTTCAGCCGGCATGCTCGTTTTTGCTCGAGCTCCCCGACCTAAACGAGCGGCCTGGCGGCGATCCGGCTTGGTGCCGAGTGCAAAGTGCGCAGCACAGGAGTGGAGCATGCAACAGGCACATGCTGGAGCCGTTCTCTCTGCAACTGCAAACTGCTCCGCCCCCTCATGCTGCAGGCCGACTTCATGATCTCGGAGAGCGTGAAGCTGGTGGTCGACGGTGACTCGGAGGTGCACCTGACTGGCTACAAGACGACGACGGAGCTGCTAGACCCGGAAGCGGAGGAGCTGGTGGGTGACTCAGACGACGACGATGAAGAGGACGAGGACTATGAGAATGAGCTCCAGCGGCGGGCTCTCGCTGGTGCAGGCGAGCAAATAGTCCCTGCTCTACTCTTGATGCAAGCCAGCCATGGCTGTGATGCTTCAGGAGCCTGACGAGTGCGCATCCCTGCAGATGGCGAGGACGACGACGACGAGTCAGAGAGCGATGAGGATGAGGAGGCGCCGCAGGCGGTGCCGCTGAAGAGGCTGACGCCAAAGCAGGCGCGATTCTCCTTCTTACTGGTGACAAGCTCCAGCACGGGGAGCTTATGGCCCCTTGATGATAGGCAGTCCGACTTGAGATGCCTCGCGTCTTGCAGGAGGCCGACAAGCTGCTGAAGCAGCTGGCAGCGGCGCAGGCGGCCGGCGCTGGCAACAGCGAGGACGAGGAGGACGTCGGTGCGTCGTCCTTTCCGTTTGCTTTTCGCCGCAATGTGCTCATCGAGCAGCAGGGCGCATGCCTACTCTGCGCTGTCATTTCTGCCGCAGATGAGGAGGAGCTAGAGGAGGATGACGAGGATGACGAGGACGCTGCGGCGGCGGCGGCCGGCCTGGCAGACATGGACGCGGGTGCGGTGCTGGCCTCACATCTGTGAGACTGCAGGGAGAGGTCTGCCTGGCTGCTGAGCACCCGATCCGCTGGATGCAGATGAGGACGATGAGGACGATGAGGAGGACGAGGAGGAAGAGGAGGAGGCGCCGCCGGCCAAGGCAGCCAAGGCCAAGCGGCCAGCCGCGGTGCTTTCCAACATCCCGTGCGTAACGCAACCATCCCGTGACATGTGCACACCGGCTTGACAGCTGGGCCTGGCCGTGCAGGCTGAGGCAAAGCGGCCGGCAGCCGGCACGCCCGCGGCGCCCAGCGCCAAGAAGGCAAAGACGGCGGCGCAGACGCCCGGCAGCGGGGATGGCGGCGGAGATGCGCAGTGGCTGAAGGACATCCGGGCGTACGTCGCCAAGGAGGGCCCCACCAGCCTGTCGACCATCGGCAGCGCGGTCAAGAAGCCGCCCGGCACCAGCGCCAAGCTTGGGAAGCTGCTCAAGAGCGCGCCCGGGTTTGAGGTCGGCGCCGACAACGTGGTGAAGCTGAAGAAGTGACAGTGTCGCGGCGGCGTGCGTGAACGCATGAGGCGAGTCTGCAGACGGCCCCTGATAAGGGACGCCATGCTAGTGAGGGCCACGGTGAAGTCGACTTGGGCGGCGTTTGCTCCCAGCCTGCAAAAAGCCTTCCGAAAGCCCGGGCGGCCTACCTTCAGTTCACGCTCCGAGGCAGTCACCCGGTAGTCGGATCGCGCGCCAGGCGGCGGCGCGGTGGCGATGCCGGGGCCCGCGCCGCATCGACAAGTCGCCATCGGGTCGAGCATCCAGCATGGCGGGCCGATTGTGTCGAGCACGCAGCACGCGCGCAAGCAGACGCATGCATCACGGATACACCAGTCCGGCGCGGGCCGCCGCTGCGAGTGCGCTCCCGCGCGCGCCCTAGCAAGCTCTGAGAGCGTGCGCGCCGATGGCGAGGCGGAGCGCGTCGCATTGGCGACTGCGGGCGTGTCGGAGGGCGGTGCTGAGGCGGTGGAGGAGCGTGCCGAGGACGGCAAGGTCATCACGACCTTTCGCTGGCCGGCCGCGCTCGAAGGGCAGGACATCAGTGTCGTCGGTGCGCCCCCAGCCGCCTGGATGGCAGCGCAGGAGGGTTCAGGCACCATCCGGCCGCTGATGTCCGGCCGATCGCGCTGCAGGCTCGTTCAACGACTGGAAGTCGGCCATCAGCCTGCGAAAGAGTCCCGAGACGGCGGACCACGTGCGCAGCGTCGCTCTGCGGCCCGGCGTCTACCAGGCGCGCTCCACTGCCGGCCGTTGGCGGCCACAGGCCGATTGCCGTGCGCCATGCTTCCGAGTGGAGTTCCGAAAGGGCGGGTTGCCTGCCTGCAGTACAAGTACCAGGTGGACGGGCAGTGGGCGACGAGCCCTTGCGAGGCGATCACGGCGGACGGCCAGGTGACCCACTTTCCGCGGCAGAGCGAACGGGCAGCCTCAGATGCTCCCCACGCACCTGGCATGCAACTGCCCGCCCGCGGCTGCAGGGCCAGTTCAATAACCAGAGACTCGTGGCCGAGTCGGCCTCCTTCCACTGGCTGGCCAAGTGGGGCGGCAGCGAGGTGTTTGTCACGGGAGACTTCACCGCATGGACGGCGCGGCCCCTCCCCCCCACCCCTCAGCCCCTGCCTGCTCACTCGGAGCTCGCGAGGCCGAGCTCGACCGCCCCCCGCGCCCGCAGGAGCTGATCCCGCTCGAACGCAACGGCCGCGATTTCGAACTGCGCTGCAGCCTGCCGGCGCGTCCCAACACCGCCCCCCTCCCCGATCCTGTCTGCGACGCTGCTGCCGGCCTGCTGACTCCCGTAACTGCCGCATCGACAGCCTGGCACCTACTCCTACCAGTTCCTGGTGGACGGCACCTGGATGACGTCGCCCGACTGCCCCGTCTCGCCCGATGAGGACGGCCATCTGTGCAACAAGGTGGTCCTTCTCGGCAGATCCCGGCGGCAGCCTCATCCGAACTCCCTACATTTTGAGCAGCATGTCAAGGCCCCTCCCTCTGGGGGAACGTTTCACATTCATTCCGCAGCATTCGCCAGTCTTTGAGCGCTGGGATGGTCGGCTGGCTCAGCCCCGCCGGCCCCCTGCGCGGAGGCCGGGCGAGAATGCGATTGCGAGCGCGCTGCCAGCCTATAATTTCACGCACCAGACTGCCGCGACTGGCCTGCCAGCCTGGAAATCGACGGCGCAGTCAACCCCAAGGGCAGGCGGCCGCAGCCAGAGGGGGGGGGTTGTGCATGCACTCTGATCAGGCAGCTGCTCGATGCCTGTCGAGTGTTTTCAGGGTTCAGGGTCGCTTTCATGGTTTTCAAGGTTGGTCACACAGGCTCGCTGGCCGTCTTGGAGTCGTCATTGGAGAAGCAATGCGTATCAGTGCAAACACGAGCCGCGGCCGGCACGCAGATGACGGTGGCGGCCCCGCCGGCGTTCAGGCTGTTCTATGCCACCGGCTGGGAGGATGCCCTGCTGCACTGCCGCCAGCTGGGCGCCGACGGCAGCGAGCTGACGGAGGCGTGCCCCCCCCCTCCCTTCCCAACCCCTTGCAAGTCTCTGGAAAACACGTCATGCCCCTGCTCGCCCCCCTGAAAGCCTCTCCCTGTCGACAGCGCACTGACAGAGTGCGCTGATTTGGCTTCAGTCGCGAGTTGCTCCTTGTTAGTCGTGGCTGCTTGCTATTAGTCATGGCTGCCGTCCGCCTCACATTGACTGACCCCCGCACGGCTCTCTGCCTCGGCCCCGCGTTGCCCAGAAGCAGCTGAGCACCGCTCGTTGCACATTGATGCAACAGGCTGTTTAAGAGAAAACCCTGAAGACAAACCCTTGCAGCAAAAATCGGAGTGCAGTTCGGAAATCCTGATTCAGGATTCCAAAGGTCAGTTGAAAAGCTGAAATGCTGAGAGAATGGTATTGCCGCCGGCCGCAGTGGGAGGCGGTGCCCCTGTCGGTGAGCCCCAGCCGGGCGGCCCCCCAGGGCGGAGCCTGGCTGTCCGCGGTCGTGCCGGCGGCGCAGGCGGGCGCGGGCGAGCAGCTGGAGTTTTACGTGACAGACCGCAACCGAGTCAGCCCCCCCCCCCCCTTCCCCCCCAGCGCCCAGAGCCTGCCGAGCTGCGCGCATCGAACGCTGAATCGCCCGGAAGCTGCCAGTCTCAAATGCACGCCCCGGTGTGAGTGCGGTATCGACCAAAAAAACGGTTTGTCTCACGGCGTTTTTCTCTCGGCACTTTGCCCTGGGAAGCACTTCTGTGAAGGGGCAGTTGGGGTGTGGGGGGTTGGGGGGTGTTAGGGGGGGCTTTGGCACGCTCAGCGCCAGCCCACCCCGGCTCGCAGCCTCAGGGCGGGCTCCGGCAGGGCCTCAGCAGGGAGGCGAAGCTGCCGTGCAGCTGCCGCGAAGCTGCCGCAGCGGCTGCCTGGGCTGCGTATTGCATGCTGCAAGGCGACTTCAGAGGCGCGAGCTCAGGCAAGGCCTGCTCCGGCCTCCAAGCCAGGAGCGGCTGCGCTCCCACAGTAGTAGCCTCAGCAGGGCCTCAGCGGGGAGGCGAAGCTGGCGAGCAGCTGCCGCGCAGCTGCCGCAGCGGCTGAGCCGCGGCTGTCCGGCCGTCGGCAGGAGGACTGCGACCAGCCGCTGGGCGGCGGCTGCTACCTGTGCCCCGCGCCCGGCGGCTACAAGCTGCAGAAGGGCGCGCTCACGCCGTTCCCGCGCGCCTGCGATCCGCCGTTCATGCTGGCACGCGCCCCCCGCCTCCTTTTCACTATGACAGCGTGTTCCCTGAACCCTAACTCCTAAATCGAAATCAGACTTAAATAATTTCCAAAAACAAGCTGTATGGAAACGCAGCGTTTCCATTCTCTCTGCCCGCTGGCTGCTCGGCTCGGCTCCCTGCCGGAACGGTGGCCCCGCCGCGCGACCCTCGAGCCCCTCGAGCTTCACGGTAACTCCTGCGCTGCGTCGTAACTCCCGCGCTGTAACTCGCACCGCAGGTGGCGGACCTGGACGGCACGATGGTGGCGGACTCGGGCCCCGCCGACGCGGCCACCCTGGCCTTCCGCGGCTACTGGGAGGGCGCCGCCGCGCTGGCCGGCAGCACGCTGGTCTACAACACGGGGCGCAGCCTCGGCCAGTTCGTGTCCCTCATGCGCCAGAAGGAGGCGCTCGCGCTGCCCGATGTCCTCATCACCGCCGTCGGCACCAAGGTCCGCGGCCGCGTTACGTTGCGTTGCGTTACGTTACAGTCATCTGACGTTACGTTACGTCGTTTGACGTAGTGTCACGCAGCGGCACGTCATGTCACGCCGGCCCTGTTCTGCAAACTGCTGACAAAGCTGTGGGCTTGTGAAAGGCTGGCTTGCTTTTTCAGTGTGACAACCGGGGGGGGGGGGGGGGGG
>BHFV01000289.1:18869-32487 GCA_003568905.1 Trebouxiophyceae sp. KSI-1
GGTGTAACTGCCGCGGGCGTAACTGCCGCAGATCTTCCTGCTGGACAACGCGGACGAAGGGCGGGCGAGCGCCAGGCTGGATGCTTGGAAGGAGGACATGCAGTGGGCGCGGCGCCTCGACTACGGCTGGGACCTGGGCAAGGTCAAGCAGGTGCGACCCTTTTAGGGTTTCAGGCTCAGGGTTCCGGAACCCTCCTCGACGGCCCGCCGAGCCGTCGGCACAGCCGAGGCACCCCTGCCAGCGCCGCAGTTTAGGGTGTCAGAGTACCCGGGCGGCCCCGATGGATCCCGCGAGAGCAGCGCGGCTGCCGTGGCTCCGAAACCGCTCCGAAAACCGCTCTCGGCCGCGGAAGGCACGGTGGGGATGCTGGAATGAGCGCAGCGGGGCGCTGCTGCCGCTGCGAGCAGGTGGCGGGCGGCATCCTGCGGGAGCTGGAGGGGCAGGAGGCGGCGCACTGGCTTGACCACGGCACAGAGCACCCTCACCGCATCGCGCTCAGCGTGCGAGCCGACATGGTGGGCCAGGTGACGCAGCGCCTGGCTGCTGGCTTCCAGCAGCAGGGCCTGCAGGTGCGTTACTTCCCCCCTGCCTCTTGTGGCTGCTTTCCGAGGCTGGCAGGGCTCGCTCGCAGCTGCGGATATCGGCCCGAAAGCTCTCCTTCCAGCAGCCGCAGCCGCAGATTCGATTCGAAACGTACATTGTCACCCGCTTCGCTTGGTTTTGAATTCCGTTTNNCGTTTCGCTTGGTTTTGTATGTCCGTTTCGTTTCGTTTCGTTTCGGTTCCCGTTTCATTTTGGTTTGGTTTGGTTTGGTTTGGTTTGGTTTGGTGTTTCGTTTCGTTTCCGTTTCGTCTCGTTTCGTCCTGATGGCATTGAATCAAAGACCCTTCGTCCCTCTCGCGTGCAGCCGGCGCGCTGCGTTCCAACGCCACTGCTCGGCTCGGCCCGGGTCTGTGGGCGCCCGGTGGAGAGCACGGGAATTAAAATTTAAAATTTAAATTAAATTGGCCGCCTGGCGGAGGATGCACGTCTGCTTTGCGGGGCCACTGAACAGGCGGCGAGCTGCTTCGCCTGGCTGATTCGAATCACGTTTGAATCAGCAATTCGAATTCAAACAGCGCCCGTTTGAATTCAAACGGCTGGGCGGCAGGTCCGTGTGATCGTGAGCGGCGTCGACGGATGGCGTTACGTCGACTGCGTGTCCAGTGCGCCCCCACCGCCCGCCTTTAGGATCTAGGGTATTCAAGCGTTAGGGTTCGACCCTGGTCCCGAAAACGTGGGGAAAAAATCTCGCGAGCTGCGCCGCGCGTGCGGGATGCTCGCGAGCGAGCCGTGGTGCACTTTCACGGAGAACGTAACGTGACGTAACGTTTCGTGACGCGTTACGTTTACGTCACATTATGTCATCAGCGTGTCACGCAATCACATCGCGCCAGCTGGCCGCGACGCGCTCCCGAGGGCTCGCCAGCCTGTCCGGAAGGAGCCGCCATCCACGCGCTTGACCCTCCCGCATGCGCGATTGCTGCGCTCCGGAACCAGAGGCCACACGCCTGGCTGACGTGCCCACCCTTTAGGGTTTTGTTTTACCCTTTAGGGTTGTTACTTGGAGGAGGGGCCTGGTCGCAGCGGGCGGCTCGCGGACTGTCCCGAGCCCTGTGCGCTCTTTGAGGCAAAACCCTAATCCAAACCCTAACCTGCCGCCCGCAGTCAAGGGCGGCAAGCTGGAGGCGCTCGAGTACGTCCGCACGCTGTTCAGCATCCCGCGGGAACGCTGCGTGGCGGCCGGGGATTCCGGAAACGACATCCTCATGTTGCAGGGTGCGCCCCACCCCTTCTGGTATTCCGTACTTGGGGTTAATTTGGTTTAGAAACCCCAAACACTCCGCACATGGGTCGTGAAGAGCTGTTTGGGGCCCGCCGGGGATTCCGGCGGCGACATCCTCATGCTGCAGCGCCCCATCCCCTTTGGATGGAAGAACATTGCCAGCCATGTAGGATTGTATGTAGGGTTTGGGGCCCTCCAAACATTACTGACATAGGTTGAGTAAAAACAAGTCTGAGGCTCGCCGGCAGATCGGGCAGACGACAGAGGGCGCGAATCAGGCACACGCTTCCGAGCAAGGGAAAGGCGAATGCGGGATGGGCCTCTGCCAGCCTGGCGACGCTCACCCTTGTAGGGTCTGTAACGCACGCTCAAATGCGTAACTGTCACGCCCGCAGGCGACAACAAGGCGATCGTGGTGGGCAACGCGCAGCCGGAGCTCGTCGATTGGCTGCTGAAGCAGCCGCAAGATGGCCGCATCGTGTTTTCTGACGGCCATACGGCGGCCGGCGTGCTGGAGGGCATCGCCCGCCACGGCCTGTATTGACAACTCTCCGCATCCCGTCCCACCTGCCTGAAGAGAGCGACCCCCCGTCGTGTGCTGCTTCCGTTGTCTGCCGTCTGCTGAGTTGTCAGTCCAGGGCGCCGCGCCAGAGAGGACGGGCGCCGGCTGCCCGCTTTCCCGGGACTGTGGCGTTGCTGCTGCTGCGTGTGTGCGTGCCTGGTGCGGGGGCGATTGCCCCCGCGGGCGCTTTTTCCGCCGGAGAGGCGCCGCTCGAGACCTGGTTTGAAGGATGATGCGGCGCAGCGACAGACAGCGCCTTGCAGCCGCAGCAGCAGGAAGCAGGAGAGGAAGAGGAGGATTACACCACCACCCAAGCCAACTTGGCTTAAAACCCGCAAGTGGGGCGTGAGACTCAAGGTGGTGCGGGGAACAGGGTGCACGTAAAGGACGACGCCACGCAGGTCCTGGAAGCAGGAGACAGCCGGTGGCAGTACGAGCGGATTGCCACCAGTCCGGTTGCGTGACATCCGCCGGAAGGGGGGCGTGGATGGTGGCGCCGGCGGCCAACAGGCCGCGCGGGAACGCCGCTGCGCTGGGGACGGGGACGCGCGGCCAGAAGCGTGGATTGGAGGTGAGCCCGCTTCCGGGACTCGGTTTTCGGCCGGATGTTGGGCCTTTTTCGCCGCCTCGTGGCCGAGAGTTTCGTGACCACGCTTCAGGGTGATCTAAAGCAGCTGCTTACGGTCGGTGGGCTGCGCGCAGGGCGTCACGGGCGTGCCGGCCGATGGCTACGCCGTCGGCACGCGCGTCGTGGTGCACGCCAACTTTGATAACACAGCCCGTGAGTCGCCACAGGCCCAGCAACGCGGCTGCCGGCAGCGGAAGCCTGATCAGGGCCGCTGGCCCCGAGATGCTGGCCAACCTTGGTCCTGAACGGCCTTGTGTCGCCTGCCTGCAGACCCGGCGGATGTGATCGAGCAGCGGACGGGCGATGCAGGCGTCAGCTACTATGTGCACTATGTCGACTGTGCGTTTCCACTGCCCTGGTGCCGGGAACCAGCTCCTGATGGACGAGCATGTGGGAATGACTGGTGCCGGTGCTGCCTGCAGACGACAAGCGGCTGGACGAGTGGGTGGACGAGGACCGGGTGCTGGGCCTGGCGGACACGACGCAGGCCGCGCTGGTCTCGGTGCCATCCCTGGGAATGTGCGTCATTCCTTCCTGCCGCGTTTCGGTATGCCCCCCCTGAACAACAGAGCAGGGGCTCACGCAGGCCGTCATGCCCGCAGGGGCGACGACCAGAAGATGACACGGCGCCTGAAGCGGAAAATCGACGAGATCCACCACGTCTCCCAGGCAACTCTCCCCCGCATCTCATCCAACCAGCCCTTGCGCAAGTTTGAAGCTGCGAGGCGGCTGACGCCTTGTTTCTAATCCCCGACAGGACATCCACGACTTGCCGCCGATGGACCAGCAGATGGAGGAGGAGCACCAGGAGCGGACGCGCGTCAAAAACATCCAGGCATGCTCCTTGGCCCGCCGCGACATCCCCAAAAGCTTCAAACAGTGCTTCAAGTCGCTCAGCTGGCAGTGCCCACCTACTGGCTCCCACTCAGCAGCCCTTCTGCCCCGAACAAAAAGGCGCAGATCACAGCCTCGCTGGAAACTTGGCAGGGTCTGACAGCCTGGCATTCTGCCGCAGTCGGTCGAGCTGGGCAAGTACGAGATCTTCACCTGGTACTACTCGCCCTACCCGGAACCCTACGCGGCCCTCGACAAGCTGTACGTCTGCGAGTTTTGCCTCAAGTATTTCCGCAAAAAGACGACGTTCGTGCGCCACGCGGCCAAGTGCGAGCTGACGCACCCGCCGGGTGCGCTCCCAAACCCCCCTGGCCCCCGCTCTTCAGCCCTTGCTTCTGTGAACAGCGTGGAAAAAATGGTCTTCCACAGAGGGAGGCTACAGACTGATTTGCATGCAGGCTCTCAGCAGCAGCTCAAAGAGGGCGACAGCTTTCTCGCCCTGCCTGCCCGCCCAGACACCCAGCCGCGCCCTCGTCCCCCCCCCCCCCCCCTGCGCGCAAACAGCCTATGAATGCCAGCCTGTGAATGCGCCCATCAGCGCCGCCCTATCGACGCCAGCCTGTCGAACCCCCCTTCACAGCTGCGGCATCCCGCCGCAGGCGACGAGATCTACCGCTCGCCGCCGCGCCGTCCGGGCCAAGCGCCCGATCCCGCGGCCGGGGTGGCAGACCCCACGATCGCGGTCTTCGAAGTCGACGGCGCGCGGCACAAGGTCTACTGCCAGTCGCTCTGCCTGCTGTCCAAGCTGTTCCTGGACCACAAGACGCTCTACTACGACGTCGACCCCTTCCTGTTCTACGTGCTGTGCGAGGAGATCAACGGGTGAGTCGGCGTTAGGGTTTTGTAGGGTTTCGTAGGGTTTTTTCGGGGGATTTTCGGAGGTATAGGGGATGGTCGTGGCGACGAGCTGTGAGTGGAGACGGAGGGGAGGAAGACCGTGGGTTTCGGAGTTTAGGGTTGCTAGGGTTCGAGAAAGCGGCGACGACACCTGGTGCGTGCGAGACGAGTCGTCTGTGGCAGCTGCCGCGCCTCCATGGTTTAGGTTTTGAAGGGTTTCAAGGCGAGAAAAGCTGCTTTTCCCCGCCATCTGTCAGCCTCGCTGCCTTGGCCCGCCCCCCTGCCAGCCTCCCCGGACCGCTCAAGACCCTGGCTCCGCCGCCCGAAACCCTAACTCCGCCGCCGCCACCCTGGCACGCGCAGGATCTACCACATCGTCGGCTACTTCTCCAAGGAGAAGCACTCGGCGGAGCACAACCTGGCGTGCATCCTCGTGTTCCCGCCCTACCAGAAGAAGGGCTACGGCGGCTTCATCATGCAGTTCAGCTACGAACTGACCAAGAAGGAGGGCAAGGTCGGCACGCCCGAGCGGCCGCTGTCCGACCTCGGGCAGGTGCGTCGTACTCACCCCGCTCGTTAGGGTTGTTTAGGTTTTCCTTATCGAATGTGGGTTTCCAGGACCCGAATGGCCGCTGTCCGTCCTGGGGCAGGCGCGCTGCTTTCCCCCCGCTTGTCAGGGTTCTTTAGGGATGCAACGTTAGGTTTTTTGAAGATGAAAAAAAATCGTCTTTTTCAGGGGCCGGGCGCCGCTAGGTCTGACCTCGGGCAGGTGCGTCGCCCTCACCCCGCTCGTGAGGGTTGTTTAGGGTTTTCTTATCGAATGTGGGTTTTCAGGACCCGAACGGCCGCTGTCCGACCTGGGGCAGGCGCGTCGCTGTTCCCCCAGCTTACAAGGGTCGTTTAGGGTTGGTAACGGTAAATTGATTTTCTGTTTAGGGTTTTTTGTCTAAAGGCCCGAACGGCCGCTCCCCTACCTCCTACGCTGTCCCTCGTGAGCGGGCCTTTAGGGTTTTTGAGGGTTTCGTTTCAGGAGTGTGGGTATTTCCCAGGGCTCGAGCGGTCGCTGTCCGGCCTCCCCGTCCATTAGGGTTTAGGGATCGGGGGCCAGCTCCCGCCGCCTCAGCAGGAAGGGCCGTCCCGAGCCGCTCCTGCTCGTCCTTCGATCCAACACCCTCCAACACCCTCCAAAACCCTCCAAAACCCTATATTCTCGCAATGAGAAACCCTAACGCCCGCCCGCAGGTCGCCTACCGCGCCTTCTGGTCGCGCGTGCTGCTGCCGATCCTGCAGCGTTCGCCGCACGTCTCGCTGCAGGAGCTGGCCAAGCAGACGGCCTTCAAGGAGAGCGACATCACGGACACGCTGAACGCGCTCGGCTGCATAAAGTACTGGAAGGGGGAGCACATCCTGGCGCCGCAGGGCCGCGTGATCGAGGAGGCGCTGGAAGAGCTCGGCCGCAAACGTTTCATCGGCGTCGACGTCGCTCGCCTCCACTGGACGCCCTTCGCGCCCGTGCCGCCGCCGCCGCCGCCGGGCGCCTGAGCGGCGTTGCGGTGCCGCGTTACGAGATCGTCGGGGGTCTAAACCCTAATTTGAAACCCTATATCGGCGAGATTCTGCCGCCGGCCGGCTGCCTGGACTCTGGGCTCGAGTGAGGGCGGCCTTGGCTCCGAACACCCTGTCTGGCCCTAGAAATACCCTGCTTCCGAACACCCTGTCGGCGCGCCCTGCTGATAGCAGCGAGCTGACA
Source organism: Trebouxiophyceae sp. KSI-1 (assembly GCA_003568905.1). Classification (NCBI taxonomy): domain Eukaryota; kingdom Viridiplantae; phylum Chlorophyta; class Trebouxiophyceae; species Trebouxiophyceae sp. KSI-1. Next base: position 25,367 of record BHFV01000289.1, read on the forward strand.
GCGGTAGCTGCCGAGAGCCCCTCGGCCTGCCCGCTGCGCCTGAGTAAGGCGCGGCCGGCGCAGCTGTGACTAACCCCCTCCCTGCTCGTGAGTAACAGCCTCCGCAGCTGACTCATGTCATCGCTCGCAGTCGCGCACTCGCCTCGCTCCAAAATTACATTTTCCGTGCCCGGTGCGGCAGGCGACTCGCAGCCATGCAATTCGGAATCTGCTCGTCGTGCACAAAGTATCATCTCCTCGCCGTCTCGAAGTGGTTTTCCCCGACGAATCGCACAAAAAATTTTGGGCCGCCACAATCCGGCCGCGCTTTTTCCTCTCCACACACACACATGCACAAGCTACAGGCCGCCGCCGCCTCGAGAGCTCCTCACTTCTCAAAGCCTGCGGCGGCATACATGCGTCTCTGCCACCCTGCGGGAGAGTCTCTGCGATCCCCATTTTCGGAGCCCCATTTAGGAGCGGCGAGGAAACGGCGGAGGCGCTTGAGAACTTTGGAAACCCCCCGCGACACCCTGAAGTGTTTCCGGCTTCAGGGATTCCAATGAACGAGGGTTCCGCTTCGCGACAGGCTGGCGGGAATTCATCCCTTGCCCCTACAGCAGCGCAAGCACGGGCAGTCTGCGGCAGGCAGCCATCTTGCTTTCTGCCTCTGAGAAACAGGAGGGGCGGGCCTCACCTGGCAGCTTCTTGACGACACGGTCCTGCAGCGGCGGCAGCGGCAGTGGGTTCAGTCACGCGCCAGCCTGGCATGAGCAGCCACCAGGCACCTAAACCCTAAACCCACGCATGCAATCGCGCGGTTCGGCAGAATCGTGTCATGCGCGCTCTTCTGGCATGGAAGCCTGCACTGCTGCAGCGCTCCCAGCTGGCACGCGCGCGGGCATGTGGCATGCCTGCTGCGTGCCTCTTTGGCCCCTGGCAGGGCTCTCCCGACTAAACCCTAAACAGGATACTCCCACAAGCTGCATGCACGGCTCACAAGCTTTGCCGCGTGCACACTCTGCGGAAGACAGCAGCCGCCGGCTGATGTGCCTACATGCACACCTCAGCAGCCCCCCCGTTGAACCCTGTTTAGGGTTTCTATCCCCCTAGACCCTAAAAACCCTAGGGGCGCGGCGGCGCACGAATGCCCGGCCGGCGTCGTCCGTCAGGCTCTCGTTGTCGACGAAATACTTGATGCCCAGGTACGGCAGCAGCAGCAGGCCGAGCAGCTGGATGGGGAAGCCGAGCAGGAAGTTGAAGAGCGGCAGGTGGATGAGCCTGCGGCGGGGGACCGGTAGCGAGTTTTAGGCACCCCTGACGCCGAAAACGTCAGAGAGAGGCGATGCCGTCGTTGGTTTCGATTCAGGAGCCGCAGGTGGCAGCCTTGCGGCGGTAAGGTTGCGGCGTGAGGAGCTGGCAAAGGGCCGCAAAAGCAGGGGGATGAAGTGGACAGGGAAGGGTCGTCTAGAGGGAGTGGGTTTGGCCGTTTTTGGGTTTACAGAATACAGAAAATTCCAAACTAAAACAAAGCAAAGGCAGCGGGAACATCTGCCCCACGTGGCCCTTGCACCGTGCGCCAAATTCTGCAGGGCTTGAAGCCCCTTTCCCACAACGGTGCCCCGCCGCAGCTGTGTCAGGCCGTCGGACCTGCAGGAGCCCGGCTAGGGAGCCATTGCAGTGAAGGCAAGAGCAGTGGGTAAGGGAGGGGGGAGAGGCACCACTCGCTGAACCAGAGGGCGATGACGGCAGCCACAGAGTAACCGACGACGGCAACCTTGTTGTCGCTCTTTTCGAACTGCACCAGGCCATAGGCTGATGTCAGGGCGCACTCTGGCCTGTCGAGGGTGTGGCAAGTGCCGCTGCTGCTGGCCCTGCAGTCGAGGGCAGCGGCCGCTGCGTGCCTTGTCTGCGATGTCGGCAAGGATCTTGTCAAAGTCGACATCCTGCGACTGCGCGGCCACCGCCACGCGCCGACCGGCTGCACGTATCGAGGCGGGTGTCAGACAGTTCACGCAGATCGAAACAGCATGGCTTGCTCCATCCCTCGGCCCCCAGCTTGTTCTCCATCTGCCAGCTGCTGCCTGACTTCAGTTTCCAGGCGCCGCTCCTCTCCCCTCCCCCTGGAGAGTGCAGCCAGGTCTGCCGAAGAGGTGTGCTTCAGACGCAAAGCTCCAGCAGCCGCGAAGCGATCGCTCTGGCCTGTGTTGCTCTCCCCCTATAGAGCGCTCCGGGCTGATGATGCGGCAGGGCAGTCGCCGAGCTCACCCGGGGCGCTCCTCCTGGGTGTGCGCCCGGGCAGAGCCGGCACGAAGGGCGTGCGTGCCCCGAGCGTGCTCGTCGTCGGGCCGCGCAGGGCGGAGCGCTGCATCGCGGCATTGATCTGCAGCGCGGCCATATTGGCGCCGGAGTACGACCCGTTCAGCACTTATGTGCAGCCGCTCCTCAGTTGGCCGAGTGTCTGCGAATTCGAGAGTGGCGCCAAAATGTCTCGGAAGCGCAATCTTGTCGCTTCGGTCCGCGGGTTCCGCGAGGGCGTGCAGCTGCGCCATGCGAGCGAGCCAGAGTGCTTCTCTTCCCTCCACACCTGTCTCGCCCTGGGAGCTACGCCTCCACTTCAACCTAGAGTGCTGTTCATCGCTTCGACCGGCGCCCGATTGCCCCCGGCAGCGCAAGCTCCCATCGCAATCCGGGCTGCTGCAGGCGAAAATGTCAAAGACAGAGGATGGATCCCTCGACAAGGTACGCTCTTGGTTGCTCGCTCGGTAAAATGATCTAGGCCTTCCGGGCAGCGGTAAAGGCATGCACGGTGCATGCGTCTGTGCGCAAGACAACGCGGGGTGCCTGTTTGCGAGAGTTCCAAGGCCATGCAGCCTCACATGTCATCCACTCTACGAAGCAGAGACGTTATGCAGCGGTGACGCCTCGCCTACCGACGCTCCGCCGCCCGGCCGCCGCAGGACAAGGCCCACATCACGCAGGTGTCCCCAGTCGAATGGCGCGTCGAGCCCGGCTTCGTGCCCAACATGCGCGTGCCCGGCTTCTTCTACGTGAACGACCGCCTTAAGGCCCTGCTGGACGATGAGCTGGCGGCCAGCCATTCGCGCGGCGGCGCCGGCGGCTTCCTGCCGGCAGTCAAGCAGCTGGCCAACGTGGCGGCGCTGCCTGGCATCGTCGAGGCAGCCCCTTCCCTCTCACCTCACAAGCACTCACAACCCCCGACGTGCCGCAGCTGAGCAGCATCCCGCACCCGCAGAAGTCGATTGCGATGCCGGATGTCCACTCGGGCTACGGCTTCTGCATCGGCAACGTGGCCGCGTTCGACATGGACGACCCGGACGCCGTCGTCTCTCCGGGGGGCGTCGGCTTCGACATCAACTGCGGCGTCCGCCTCATCCGCACCAACCTGGTATGCCGCCACCCTGGCCCTCTCTCCACCGAGGGAAGGGGGCTCTTTGCAGGCACCTCCCACAACCAGAATGCTCGCTCTCCTGCGCAAGAAAACCTCATTTTTCCTCTCTTTCGTCCTGCAAGGCACACTCAATACGCCCACCCCGCCGCGGGGGGGGGGGGGGGGGTCTGGGCTGCAGCCACACGCCCTGTCCTAACCCTATACCGAAACCTCGCACCTGAATCCTGCACCTCAACCCTAAACGCCAAACCCCAATCCTAAACCCTAAATTCGCCGTCCGAGGTTCCCAGGTGCCTCAAAGCTGCCGTTGCAGGAGCCCACCCCTGTCCGAAAACCTTGCCAGGGTGGCAGGGCTGACTGATGAACCCTAAACCGGCTCGCAGACGGAGGCGGAGGTGGGGCCGCACCGGGAGGCGCTGGCGCAGGCGCTGTTCGATCACATCCCAGTCGGCGTCGGATCCCAAGGCATCATCCCCACCGCGATGGCCGACCTGGAGGCCGCGCTCGAGCTGGGCATGGACTTTTCCGTCCGCGAGGCGCGCGACCCTAAAATCGCTGATGTTAGGGTTTATTAGGGTTTATTAGGGTTTCAAGTGGCGGACGGTACGAGCGCATGGCACGGATTCTTTGAACTTTGGAACGCGTGACCCTGAACCTCTAGGCTCGGGTGATATTTAATCTGCTTCAGGGTTTAGGGTCTTGGGGCAAATCACCGAATTGCCCACAGCATTGCCCAGGTTTAGCGAAGCTCGACGTCTGCCTGCCGCGTCTTTTAGGGTTCCCCAGGGTCAGGAAGCCGCAGCTGCCCTGGCTGGGTGCCTCATTGACAGGCTGTCTGCTTTCTCACTGCCAGGGCCCTTCCCTTTCGCTTGTGCCCGAAAGCCGCTTTCAGAGACAGGCTGGCTGTGAGGCCATGGATCCACTAGATTGCCTAAACTCAGACCCTGCCGTGGTACGTAAGCGGATTTAGGGTTCCTGCTGACCCTACCCCCGCCCGCAGGGCTACGCCTGGGTCGAGGACAAGGAGCACTGCGAGGAGAACGGCCGGATGCTGGCCGCAGACCCTACCAAGGTTTCCTCGCGCGCCAAGAAGCGCGGCCTGCCTCAGGTGCGGCCCTTTCGAGGCGGCCGTGTCGCGCGTTGGAGGGCGTTTAAGCCCTACAAGAACCCTACGACTGCCACCCCTCGGGGTCCTCGATTCGCCGGTTGCTTTCCGGAAGTCGGGTAGAAGCAGGGATGGAAGCTGTTATTTACAGTTTAGGGTTCAGGAAGCTGGAGGGAAGCTGGGATTCTGAGCGCCTCGCGGCTACGGCCGCAGATGGGGACGCTGGGGGCCGGCAACCATTACGCGGAAATCCAGGTTGTCGACGAGATCTTTGACCAGGAGGCCGCCGCCGCGATGGGTATCGGCAAGGTGCGTCATTTTAGGGTTTTAGTTTTTAGGTTTTAGGTTTAGGCAGCCCTCCCTATCTCCCTGCCGGGGTCCAAGCTCACAACAAGGAAAGGAGAGCTGTGCCTGCAGCCGTTTTAGTGTTTTTTGGTTTTGGGTTTAGGGTTCAACTGCTCCCTAATTGCAGCAGGGGGCAAATCATTCTGCAGCAGGCTGCCGCGCCCTGCAAGCCAGGAGGGGCGGCCGCCTGCTGCCGTGAAAGCACAGGCTGCTTTCTGAATGGCCTTTTGTCATCTAACTTTGCACAAGGGTCCTCTGACGTTTTACTAATCTTCTTCGCGTCCACAGCCGTCCTCCTGCCCGCAACCCAGAGCCCTTGCAAATCCTAAACCAAACAGCTTCACATCGCACTGGCAAAGATCGGCATCAGCGATGGCAGTGGCACAGGAAAGGCAACGATCTGACCCTAATTCCAACCCTACTGCAGCGGGAAAGCGGCTACCGGCCGGCTGCCAACTTCCGCTTCACTGCTATCCTTACAACCTAAAATTCAAACCTCAAAATTCACCAGCAGGTGGTGCAGCGTGCTGACAACCTGTTCAGGTAGCTGCAGCCTGGGAGGACAGCAGGCGCTGGTCGCCCGTTTAGGGTTCAATAAACCCTAAACCCTAAACGCCGACCGCAGGTCGGGCAGGTGTGCATCATGATCCACTCCGGCAGCCGCGGCCTGGGGCATCAGGTGGCGACGGACGCGATGACCGCGATGGAACGCGCCATGTCGCGCGACGGCATCGACGTCAACGACCGGCAGCTGGCGTGCGCGCGCATCTCCTCCCAGGAGGGCCAGGCGCGCTCTCCGGAAACCCTAAACTTGGAACCCTAAACACTTTGTTCGCTTTCTGTCGTTTTCATCGCGAGCGCCGTCGGTGGATCGTCTCGTGAGCCGTTCGGGGCGGGGACCTGCGAGCCACCCTAAAACCCTAAACGCCTTTGCTCAGGGCCTCTTGATTCATGCGCCCCTGCTAGACAGCCTGGCAGTTCCTTCGTTGGGCGCTCTGCAGCACGGCCAGCTGTCACCGCATCTGCCGCACCCAGGGCTATGGAATCCCCCTCTCCCCTTTCGCAGCGACAGGCCGCCGCATGCCTCCTGGTCGATTTGACCTAATCAAAACCCCGTAACTCCCGCACGCAAAACGGATGCACCAAATGCGTCGAAACCCCACACGCGCAGGACCCGCCTCCCCGCCCTTGCCGTCCCGGATGTAACCGAAACCCTGTGAAACCCTGTAACGCCCGCGCGCAGGACTACCTCGCCGCGATGGCATGCGCCGCCAACTACGCCTGGGTCAACCGAAGCTCGATGACGTTTCTGGTCAGGCAAGCGTTCGCGCGCCGCTTTGGCCGGCCGCCGGCGGAGCTAGACATGCACGTCGTCTACGACGTCTCCCACAACGTCGCCAAGGCGCGCAAACCCTACTCGCGGAACCCTATAGGGTTTTCTAGGGTTGCTGGCGCAGGTCTCGGCCCCCAAAAGTCCAGGGGATCGCGGTCGAGCGTGAATGTGTGTGGCGATTGTTTTTTCCGTGGCGTCGCTGAGGCGTGAACCCTCTAGGGCTTTGTAGGGTCAGGAGGTTTCCCTTTTTGAGTTTCCTTCTGGAGTTTGAACCTCTGGATTGACACTTCCGGGCCACCTGGACCCGAGATTTGCGGGGAGTCGTCACGGTTTTGGAACTGGAAAGCCGTGCAGAGGCGCAAACCCTTCCGGTAACCCTCCAGGGTTCTCAGAGGTTTTCGTGGTTCTCGGCCTCCCGAAGCAGAAAGCCTGGCAGCAGCACGGTCCGGCCGCGAACGCGGCTGCGACTCGCGCGAAACCCTAAACCCTACTTTCGACCCTAAACCCTAAACCCTATTTCCAGGTCGAGGAGCACCTCATCGGCGGCCGCGCCCGGCGCCTGCTGGTTCACCGCAAGGGAGCGACGCGGGCCTTCCCGCCGCACCATCCGTTGATCCCGGTGGATTACCAGCTGAGCGGACAGCCTGTGCTCATCGGCGGCACGATGGGCACCTGCTCCTATGTGCTCACGGGCACGGCTGCCGGCATGCGGGAGACGTTCGGCAGCACCTGCCACGGCGCCGGCCGGGCCCGCAGCCGCAACGCCGCCCGCAACAAGCTGGACTATCAGGAGGCAGGGCTCCGACTTTGGGTACTTGGGAGGGGGGGGGGGGTTCAAATTGTGGGGCCAAATTGTGGGGATCGCTTTGGCAACGGCGATGAGAATGGCGATGAGAATTGTGATGAGAATGGGAATGAGAATGGGAATGAGCATGAGCATGAGCATG
>BHFV01000290.1:0-33054 GCA_003568905.1 Trebouxiophyceae sp. KSI-1
AGCCCGCGGCGGGCGGCTCGCGTGCAGGCCGCCGGCGGGGCGCGGTGGCGCACACCGGGGCCAGCGGCGCGCGCTGGCTGCCGCTCGCGCTGCTGGCGGGCGTGGCCGCGGCCGACCTGCTGCTGCAGTACGCGGCGCCCTCGGGGCTGCTGTCGCCCGAGGCGCTGCGCATCCCGCCGCGAGTGCTGGCCTCGCTGCTGGCGCGCCCCCCGTCTTCCCTCCGCAGCCGGCCTGTCTGCCGAAACCACCTCCACACCCCCTCGGCCGCCGCGGCTGCAGGAGGCGATGGGCGTGGACGCCAACCCGACCGCCTGGCAGCTGGCGCTGCGGCTCGCGCGCCCCTTTGCCCTGCTCTGCCTGCTGCAGCTGCTGCGCTTTGGCTTTGCGCTCGGCGTGCTGCAGGTCCTCCTCTTCCCTCTCGAGACACAGGCGCAGCAGCCGCCCGGAGCGCCCGGCAGCAGCACTGCGCAGACTCGCCACTGCCGCATGCCTTCCTCCGAGCGAAAGACTGCCGAGCCAGCTGTTCCCTGCGAGGCAGTCGACGCCTGCCTTGCGCCTGACGCGTGTGATCTCCGTGGGGCCCCGCTTCTGCAGGCGCAGCTGGAGCAGGCGGCCGAGCCGGCGGAAGCGGAGCGCGCCGCCCTGGCCGGGCAGTACGGCCTGCTGCCGCTCGTCCGCCGCGGCCTCATCCTGCACGCGAGCAAGCTGCTAGCGGCGGCCGTGTTCGCGGCAGCGCTGCAGGGGCGCTCCGCGCTCGGCTGGCTGCTGGTCGGTGAGCTTCCCGGGGAGGAGTCTGTGATGGGGAGGGGAGCTTGCGCACGGCGTCTGCCTGCGATGCAAAGACGGCCTGAGATGCTGATAGTTGTCTGTCTGCTGGTTCTCAGCTGCCTGCATGCTGCCGTCACGCGGCATGCCCTGCCCGGGCCGGCAGGAGTGGCGGTGAGAGACCTGCTGGGCTGCTCGCAGGCGGCCTGGTGGCGGCCGCGCCGCTGCTGGGCGGGCCCAAGTCCTGGAGCCCGCGCCGCAGGCGGCTGCTGCACGCGGTGCTGGCCGCCGCCGACCTGGCAGCCGTCGCCTGGATGCTGGCGCTGTACGCCACGCAGGCGAGTGTTACCGCCTTGCTGCCAAGCTGCGGCTCCGCATGCTGGAATCGCTGTGCCACGCTGCAGCTCTGTCGCCCTGCATGCCTGGCGTTTGGTCGCTCGGATTGCCAGGGCAGGGCACAGCCTGCAACAGCTCGCGGGCGCGCTGCTGATGGCTTGCCGGCCGGCCGCAGGTGCCCTGGCTGCGCGCGCGGCTGGGCGGAGAGGGCAGCCGCGCGACGCAGGCGCTGGCCTGGATGGGCTTTGCCGCCCCCACGGCTGTCTCCAGCGTCGAGGGGCTGCTGCGCTGGAAGTGCTTCATCCTGGTGGCGACCACCCTCAAGCGCCGCTCGCTGCGGTGCGGATTCGGCCCCCTGCTCTGCTGCCGGGCCTCTGTGGCATTGGCAGGAACAGGAGCTCAGGGCATGCGGGGGCACGAGTTGGCGCCAAGCGACCGCCCCTCGCTTGGACACGGGCAAAAGCCACATGANNCCCCCCCCCCCCCCCAGCGACTGCGTGTCACTGGAAGCAAATAGGCAAGAGCCCATGTGATCTGCGAGACCTGGGGAGCAGGTTGCGGCGGCTGAGCGCAGTGAGTCGCGGCCGCAGGTGGCTGCGCGGGCTGCCGGCGGCCGTGCGGGACGCGGGCGGCCACGGCTGCGTCTGCTGCCTCTTCTGGCCGCCGCCCGGCGACTGCGCCGACCGCGCCGGCGGTGGCGCCGCCTGGCCCGACTGGTGGCGCACCAACGCGCTCGCGCGCTCGCTGCGCGTGCTGCTGCGGGTGCGGCCGGCAGCCCGCCCGTTCGCGCGTCGCATCAGCCTGCGTTGCCGTCAAAGGGAGCGTCACACGCTCACTGCCACTTCCAGACGGCAGCTGCGGTGCGCAGGACGCGGCGGCCAGCGTGCGGCGCAGCACCCGCCGCGTGCTGGAGGCGGTCGACTGGCAGGAGGAGGCGCAGTCCGCCGCCAGGAAGGGCCGCGGCGGCTGGGCGGGCGCACTGTGGGGCTCGGCCGCGCGCCGCGCCGGCGGCCGCCAGCTGCGCACGCTGCGCCTGGCGCTGCAGGACGCGGCGGAGCACCTGTGGCGGGTGCCTGCCTGCCCCGCCCCCCCTGCACCTCTGCTGTGCGAGGCAGCCTGCCGCTGAATGCGCGTGGTGGCTGTGGCATGTGCTGAACCGGCCGGACTCTGAGGGCAGGGCAGGGATCCGGTTGTTGCCCTGCGGCGCTGGCTGCTGCGCCGCTGCTGCAGTGACCGTTGCATCACGCAGGACTGGGGCCTGGAGCTCAACATGGCGGCGCTGCTGGTGGCGGCCTTCCTGGCCGTCAACGCGCTGTCCCTGGCGCTCATGCTCCTCCTGGCGGCGGGCATGGGCCTGCCTGTGCGCCCGCGCCGCCTGTTGTGGCGCGCCGCGGCGCTGCCCGCGCTCAGCCTGCTGCTGCTGTGGCAGTACGGCGTGCTGCTCGGCTGGCCGCCCTTCCTGCCGCCGCCAGCAGGCGCGCCTCCTGGGCATCCCGGCGCCCTGCCGCTCCCTGCTGCAGGGGCGGGCGGCTGAGGTCCTGGCGCCCCGCAGGCCTGGTGGGCAAGCGGCCCAAGCCGCCGCCGCCCTCGCAGTCGCTGCACGTGCGTTCTTTCCCCTTATCTCCCCGCCTTGCGTCTCAACTTTTATATCAGTACAAAGCACTGACGGCGGCGGCGACTGCTGCTGCAGGACTGGCTGGGGCTGCACGTCCGCAGCCTGAGCGTGATGTGGGGCTTCTTCTTCGCCTTTGGTCTCACCGCCGTTCAGGCATGCCACTGGAGGGCGCCACACAACAGTATCAATGGCGGCTTGTCCACCGTCAGAAGCTGAGCACCCCAACTGTCCGCCAGGTGCATTTTGACAACTGGCAGAGGCTGGAGCCGCTCCATCGTCCGGCGCCGGCCAATGGGCGCACGCAGTCTCAGGTGCGAGCCATTTCCTAGTCTATTCTTTCCTTTGGAGGCGATACTACTGGCATGCAAGCGCAGGCCGGCTGCGCAGGGGCTGGCGCAGGCGGAGCGCGGGGAGATCCAGGCGCAGGAGGAGGGCGCGGAGGGGCTGTGGAAGCCGCTGCGGCATGCGGACAAGCAGCGCTGGAGCTGGATCGACTGGCTGCGCTTCCTCTTCTACCGGTGCGGCCTCCATCCCGCCGCTTGCTCACTCCTCACCCTGTCCTAGCGCGGGAGGCTGAGCCTGCGGGGGGGAGCACAGGCATTTCACGGACGTGGTGCTGACGGCGGTCGTCGCACTGTGCACCGCCGAGAACGACGTCATCCACGCGGCCTACCTCGCGATCGCGCTCCTGCTCTTCCGCCGCCGCGACGTGCTGCGCGGGCAGGGCAACGCGCTCTTCCGCTGGCTGCCGCTCTACAACTTCCTCGTCATGCTCGTCACGCTCGCGTACCAGGCGCCGCTCGGCGCGCTCGCCGGCGGCCGCTGGGACGCCTCCGCGCGGGTGCCCGCCGCCGCCCGCCGGCATCGCCGCCTGCAGCCGCGCGGAACATAGCGTCGCAACTGACTGGTCCGACCGCGCTCTCGTAGGGCTGCAACGTCGCGCACCTGCTGGGCCTGTACAAGGCGGCGGGCGCGAGCGCGGGGCTGTCGCTCTCCGCGCGCGGCTCGCTGGCGGACATGCTGCTGTGGGCGATCGCGCGGCTGCAGACGCGCGTCTTTGAGGCGCCCGCCTTCGGCGCCGCCATGCGCGTCGTCGCGGAGGAGCAGGCCATCGAGGCGGCCGCGCTCGACAGCAAGGCGGAGGCCGACCGAGGCGCGCAGGCGGCCGCCGCGCTCGAGCAGTCGCGCCTGCGCCACGCGCGCGCGCTGCGCGTCGCGCGGCTCAAGGCGCGCGCCTCTCGCCGCGCTGCTTCCCGGCGTCCGCCGCGTACCTCGCGAATCGCGGCACTGAACGTCGGCGCGCCCCCTGCCCGCAGGCCGGCATCTCGCAGAGCGGCGGCAGCTACGGCGTCAACTCGGCGCTGCTGGAGCTCGACCTAGAGCGCCAGGACCGCGTTATGTCGGACGAGGACCAGCGGCTGCAGGCGACCATCCCGGGCGTCCGCCCGCTGCACGCCTCGCCCAGCCGCCCGGCCTCATTCGTCGACTCCGAGCCAGAAGCCTCGGCCGCCACGCATCAGGCACGGGTCTCCTGCCCGCACTGCAGCTGAAAGTGAGCTGCAGCCCACCAGCTGACCGCGGCACACACACGGCAGGACAAGGGCGGCGCCGAGGCGGCGGGCGGCCGGGAGGCGCAGGCGGGGCGTGGGCCGTTGGCCTGGCTGCGCCGGCTGAGCCTGAAGCTGCAGCGGCCAGACCAGGAGTCGTACGTCTGCTACGCGCTCTTCGTCGCCCTCTTCCTGACCGACTTCAGCCTGCTGGCGCTCGTGCTGCAGGTCCTGCTGTTCTGCTACGCGCTGCTCGCGCAGCCGGCCGCGCGCCTCTTCTGGCAGGCACAGCCCCCCTTGTCCCTGGACGCACCGCCGAGTTGTGAGGGGCCCCATCGGCTGACTCACGAGGAGCGGCCGCCGCAGGCGGTGCTCGTCTTTTGCGAGGGCATCCTCATCGCGCAGTACGTGTACCAGATCCCGACCCGGCTGCACTGCGCCTGGGTCGGCCCCGGCCTGCGCTCGCGCGCCGAGCTGGCCGGCGTGCACGGCGCGGGCGCGCGCTCCATCCCCATCTTCTGCGTCTACCTCGCCGTGCTCATGCACACCTACCAGCTCACGCGCCACCAGGCGCGCCGCCCGCGGCCCTTCCTGTCAGGCACCTGATTGCTTAGTCAGCAGCAGCAGCTGCTTGAGGCGGCACGTGCGGCCTGCGCAGGCGCGGCAGGAGGCGGCGCGGCAGCCGCCCTCCCCGACGCTCGCGCCCAGCCCACGCGGCGGCAGCCCGCGCCTCTCGCGGCGGCCGAGCCTGGCGCTGAGCGCGCCGCTCACGCCCCGCCGGCACCGCGGCGGCGACGCCACCGGCCAGGCGCGCCCCCGGCCTCCCCCCCCGCAGACCTCCCGGCGCCTGCCAGAGGGTGGCTGACGCAGTCTGCGTGCGCTGCCAGGCCTTCTCGCGCGGCCTGCGCCGGCTGGCGCGCTGGCTGTCCGCGCGCGCGGCCGCCGCCTGGGAGTTTGTGCGCCGAGTCGGCAGCACGGCTGAGCGGCCGCTGCACTTTGTCAAGATCCAACTGCTCGCCTCGCCGGGTGCAGGGCCCCCTCCGACCCCCATTGCCATGCACGGCCGGCAGGCGGCCTCAGGACTGCCACGTCCCACCAGCCCTTCCACATTGAGGCTCGCCGCTGCTCGCTGCTCCCCGCAGAGGAGGCGGAGGGCTGGCGCTCGCCGGCCGGCCGGCAGCGCCTGGAGGCCGCCCTGCAGTCGGTGCTGGACTACTACCGCGCGTCAGACCTGCAGGCCGCGCGGCAGCCGCGGGCCGGCACCGGCCGGGAGCGGCTGGACGGGACCGAGGCGGAGGCGACGCAGCCGCCGGGCGCGGGTGCGTCTCCGCACGGCCGGCCGCCGAGCAGAGCGCGGCAGGCGGCGTACTCGCAAGCCGCCGAGGCGATGGGGCCTCAGGCGGTGGTCGGCGCCGGCGCGCAGGCGGCTGGGTGGACCTGTCCACGGTCGGCCCGCTGCGGCTGCGGCTGTACCAGGTAGCCCCCGACGGCGAGCCCGGCCTGGCCTCCGCGCTGGCGGAGGTGGTGGCCGAGTCGGCGGCCGAGGCCAGCGGCGGCCTGGAGAGCTGGCCCATCAGGTCGCCCCCCCGCTTCCGCTCGGTGGGCCGCGGGACTGCTCCCGGACGGACGCCCTGAGGCCTGCGTCATGGCGGTCACAGGTCGCTGCAGCCGGCGCGGCACGCGGCGCAGACGCTGCACCGCTTCCGCTGGCGCCAGGGGCTGCCGCAGGAGGGGCTGGAGGCGCTGCCGCAGCCGCCAGCACAACAGCCAGGCAGCCGCGACGAGGTCGCCAGCAGCAGTAGAGAGCGCTCAGAGCCGCAGGCGGCAGGGTGAGCGCTCATGCTGGCTGCTCGGCGCCCACACCATGGCTTGCAGGGCGGCTGCTGAGCGCTTGAGGGCGGGCGGCTGCAGGGGACCGGAGCGGCGCCAGCCAGGTGCAGAGGCGGCGCAAGAGGCGGCGGAGCCGGCCGCGTTCTCCATCGAGCACGGTCAGCCGCCGCTGCAGCTGCGATGCCACCGGGTAGCACGGCAGGCTCCTTGGCTGAGCCCTTGCCACGCTGCAGGCGGGGGCGCCGCCGTCAGGGGCCAGTCGTTCGCGCGGCAACGCAGCGGCAAGTCGCGGGCGCCGCAGCCGAGCAGCAGCGGCGGAGGCGGCGGCAGCACTGCTGCCAGCGCGGCTCCGCAGCCGGAGGCTGGCCCGCAAGCCCCAGGCATCGAGCTGGCCAGGCGCGCGCGCCCGCCGGCAGCAGTGCATGCCTCGTTGCAGGCTGCGGACTCGGGCGCGCTGAGCCGCTGCCGGCCGCCGCCACAGGCTCAAGCTGGACAGCCTGCCGATGGGCTTTGACGAGTGGACGCGCGGCTTCCGGGGGCCGCCCGAGCGGCGCAAGGCGCGCGCCCGCCCGCAGGCCGCTCGCTGCACGCCGGCGCCCTGCGCGGACGTGCCCGGCGTCAGCTGCCGCCTGACGCGCCGCCGCGAGCCGCAGGGCCCCCGCGGCTCTGTCGGCGCGCCCGAGCCGCCGCGCGCCGCGCTGGGCCTGCGGCTGGCGGGCGTCGAGTGGCACTCGCGCGTCGAGCAGGACTGGTACGCGGCCACGGTGGCGGTCGACCTGCTGGCCTTCCTGTACGCCGGCCTCTTCTACCAGGTCCCCTCCTCGACACCCCCGGAAGGGGGGGGAGACGCCGGGCTGGCCTGCGCTCCCCAGCAGTTAGCTGCGCGGCGCCTGCTGCCCCCATACAGCCGCCTTCTCTCGATGCGTGGCCTGTCCCACCTGGCGCTCCCCAGCCCGCCCTCACTCGCGCCCACCCCCAGCAGGCCGTCACCGCGAGCGCGCGCACGCTGGCGGACATCAACGGCGACCGCGTGGTGCCGCTCGACTTCCTGGCCGGCCTGCTCGCGCTCTTCGTGGCCATGGTGCTGGACCGCCTCTTCTACACGCTCGGCAGCCACGCGGGCAAGGCGCGCCTCCTGCCGCCCGGGGGCGCCCCGTGACGCCTGCCGTGCTTCCTTCTTGTGGCGGCGCTGACGCTGCAGCCGGCGGGCCCCGCCCCATCGGCAGGCGGCGCTGCTGGTCGCCCAGATGGGCGTGCTCTACTGGTACAGCCTGAGCCTGTTCTGGAGCCCGCGCACCGGCTCGCTGGCGCGCAGCCACCTGCGCGTGTTCATGGCGCTCAAGAGCGCCTCCTTCGGCCTGTCAGCGCTGCAGCTGCGCTCGGGCTACCCCTCGCCCGCCTCCTACCGGCGCGCCGCTTCCCTCCGCCGGCCCCCCCTGCCAAGTCCCATGCCTCGTGCTGGCGTCCTGGAACTGCTCACAGCGCGGACGGATGCATACCGCCGAGCCTTCTGAGCGCTGCGCGCGCCCTTGCCGGCCGCAGGGACGGGCAGGGGCGGCACGCGTTCGTCTTCATGCGCCAGACCAACATGCTGGGCTCGGCCGGCTACTCGGCCTTCGCGGCCATCCCCTTCCTGTACGAGCTGCGTGCGCTGCTCGACTGGAGCTGCACCGCGACCACGCTCACGCTGTTCGACTGGCTCAAGCTGGAGGACATCCACACCAGCCTCTTCCTGGTCACCGTCAACCGCAAGTACCGCGAGCTGCGCGCGCTCGGCAGCCGCCAGCCGCGCTACCTCAAGTTCTTCCAGGCGCGCCTCTTTGGAGGGAGGAGGGATGGCTCGTCCTGCACGGGCGGCTGCGTCTCTCAAAGCCTGAGCGCCTCCTCCCCTGCTGACGGCCGCAGGGCACGCTGCTCTTCTCGGCGCTGCTGCTGCTGCTGTGGGTGCCGCTGCTCGCCTTCTCCTCCGGCAACCCGACCTACCAGGTCCCCAACGTGACGGCCTTCGCGGCCAACGCGAGCCTGCAGCTGACGCGCGGCAACGCCAGCGACCACCTCGACACGCTGCAGGCGCCGCTGTTCGCCGGCGGCGCGCGCCGCTCGCGCCGCAACTGGGTCGCCGAGGCCGGGCAGCTGCCGCCGGACGTGCGCGACGTCTACAGCGCGGGCCAGGCCAAGCTGCTGTGCCTCGCGCAGGCGCGCACCACCTACCCGAGCTCGCTCATCGCCCTCCTGCGGGAGCCGGCGCGCCCGAAACCTGCGCTGAAACGGCCGCAGGATTCGGACGCTCTGTGGCGCGCGAGCCCGCCGCAGCGCGCGGCGGTGCTGCACGGCCTGCGCGCGCACAACGCGAGCCTGAGTCTGGGCTGGCACGTGCTGCGCGACGCGCCGCTGGCGGGCGCGCACGGCGGGCCGGGCTGCGACGGCGCGCGCGAGGTGCAGCTGTCGGAGGCGTCGCGGCAACAGCTGGCCGCCGTGCTGCAGGCGAGCCGTCGCTGCACATGTCAACCGCTGGGAGCAGCGCTCCTCGCGCACCTTTATCACGGCGACTGACGCCATCCATGCCGCTGACAGGGCGAGGCGGACAACGCGACGCTCGCCAGCACCACCTTCCTCAACGGCTCGGCCGCGCCTGAGCCAGCAGGCAGCCGCGCGCTGCACTCGTACTTTTGGCAGCTGCGCGGCGGCGACTGCATGGTCAACACCGGCGTCGGCGCCAAGGACGGCTGGGCGGACGTCGGCGTTGCCTGCAACGTCTCGCTCGCGTCCGAGGTGCCTGCGGCCTCGGCGCCCTTCTTCTCGTCTCGGGTGGGCGGCCGAGAGGGTCTGACCCTGAAAGACGCGCAGGCGGACGAGCGGTGGTGGCGGCTGCGCTGCGAGCTGCTTGATGCCGACGGGCGGCCGCTGAACGCGAGCGCGCAGCCTGACTGGGCGGCCTGCTCGCCCGAGTATCAGGGGCCCAGGCGCGCCCCCCTGCCTGCTCCTCCACTGCCTCCGCATGGAGCAGTGGGCTGAGCAGGCAACAGTGGCGGCTGCGCAGGCTGGTCGCGGTGCTGGAGCGCGTGCAGGGCGGCCTGATCGGGCAGACGCTCTCCTCCTTTGGCATCCTGGGGCTGTACATCACGGTCGTGCTCGCCATCGGCCGCTTCCTGCGCCTGGCCACGCAGAACATGCGCATGCGCATCCAGTACGAGGACCTGCCGACCACGCGCCGCCTGGTCACGCTCTGCCAGGCACGCGCCCCCCTCTTTGCGTGAGCACAGCCTCCTGTACCGGGAGGGCTCGGAAGGGGGGGGCACGAGCGCGGCTGCCTTTGCTGCTCACAGGACATCTACATCGCGCGCGCCGAGGGCGAGCTGGCGCTGGAGGAGGAGCTCTACTGGGCGCTCATCAACATCTACCGCTCGCCGGCCGTCATGTTCGAGCTGACCAAGAAGAAGGAGAGCTGAAGGCGGCGCCTTCGCGCTCTCTCTTGCGTTGCGTGTGTCTGCTTGGTCCCCGCTCTCTCTTGCCACAAAGGTTCCTTCCCGCCGTTTCGCGCGTGTATGTGCATGCGCCAGCCTGGCAAATGACCAGACGTCCGTTCGTGCGTTAGGCAGTCTAGTGCAGAGTGAAGCTTCCTGTTACACGCCCGCAGACAGCCGGACTCCCTCAGGGCGCAAAGGGCGACGGCCCCCGCAGGCCCTTGAGCAGCGGCACGTGCAGACAAGGCGGCGCCGGCCCCTCGCGCTCGAGGCTGCGCCGGTGCAGGCTGGCCGGCAGGTGCAGCCACGCGAGCGGCAGGCCCGCCAGCAGCTGCAGGTCGTCAGCAGCAAAGGTGTTGCCGCGGAGGTCCAGTGCTCGCAGCGCCCCGTGCTGCGACAGCTGGCCGAGCGCGCCCGGATGGAAGCAAAAGCTGCCGCACAGGCTGAGCTCTTGCAGCGCAGTCGAGCAAGAAAGATGGCCCAGGTCGCTGCGTGCGACTGGCACCTCGGGGTAGCCCAGCCGGGCGCCGACTTGCAAGTGTGTGAGGCCGAGCAGCGAGGAGAGGCAGCTGCTGAGCTGCTCTGTGCATTCCACGCACTCGAGCAGCACCAGGCGCCTCAGCGCAGCGTGGCCAGCCAGCAGCTCAGGACGCGCGAGGGGGCCGGGGTTGCGCGCTCGCAGCTCGGTCAGCGACGCCAGGCTTGAGAGGCATCCGTCAAAGCGGCAGCAGCCCCTGCGTGCACAGCGATCAGGAGTGGGTCCACCAATTCTATCAGGAGGCTGCCTGCTCAGACCGGTGGCTCACTGGGATACGTCGAGGCGGGCTAAGAACGGCAGGCCAGCCAATGCGTCGATGATGACAAAGCCTGAGCTGGCAAGGCTAAGCTCCGTCAACCTCGTGAGCTGCATCAGGTCCGCAGGAAGGCTGGCGGTACGGGCATTTAGGTGAAGGCAGCGGAGCGCTCCGAGCGCTGCCAGCGAGGCCACAGCTGCAGCCACGGAGCAGCAGTATGTTATGTGGGCCGCACGAGCCGCCGGAGGAAGCAATACTCCTGATAGCAGCGCTCCTCACCATCCTCTGACAGACTGTCGTAGCTGCGCACATGCAGGGCAGTCAAAAAGGCTGCAAAGGCAGAGAGCTGGCGGCAGTCGGCAGGCCGGTGCCCGAGGTGGATGCGCAGCGCCGCCAGCCTCCTGCGCCGGGTGCTGCCCATGAGCCTTCCACATAAGCATGCAGGAGCACCTGGCCAGCAGCAGGGCAGTGGGCAGACCGGGTCTTCAAGACGGCCAGGCCGGCAGGCGGCGGCTCTCCTTGGATGCATGCGTTCTGCAGGTCGAGCTCAGTGAGCGTCGCCTGGACGTGCGACAGCGCCTGCTGCAGCGCCGCCCATCGCAGACCGGATCCGCGGATCTCCAGGTGCTGCAGAGAGGCGCAGTGTGCGGCCATGTGGACGAGCGCTTCACCGCTGCCGACGTCGCGCAGTGACAGACTCGTGAGCTGCCCCAGGCATGACCCCAACTGCACACACGCGTGCTCAATGATGGTGCAGTAGGGCCTTCACGATGCTGTGGCGGCAGCGGCAGCGGAAGGGGAGCAGAGAGAACCTGCGCAGGAAAGGGCACTGCGGTCAGCCTTAGGTCCTGCAACTCTCGCAGGCGCCGCAGCTCGGCGAGGACGAGGCCCAGCCGCTCGGCCACAGCCTCGCCCGAGCAGCAGAGAAGGCTGAGCGTATGCAGGTTTGGGAACGTCGTCCCGAGGCCAAGCGGCAGCGGCGGCGGTGCGACAAGTCGTCGAACACGACCGTTCGCGGCGTCCCTAAAGCTCCGTGAGACCTGCAGGGCCATCCGAGCTCACACCAGTCCAACCCGTGAGCAACGCGGCCGTGACGCGGTAGGCCGCGCCTGTCGCAAGAGGAATAGGTCCGACGAGTCGCAGTGGTCGACTAGAGCGCCTAGGGGGAGGTCGATGAGTGAGGGTGGTACCGGCGGCTGCATCCCTTCTGAGAACAAGTAGGAAAGACTCGTGCAAGGAGTGCCGCTGTCGGAAGGGTTTACGTCTGGGACGATCAAAGTAGCGGCGGCCATCTTTCCCGCCATTGTGCATAGCTACGGTGCAAGCTCCCTTCATGAACTGCTGCACCTCCTCACAGGGGTCAAATGCGCCAGGCAGGCTCAGACCGGCTGACCCAAGGTCAGGGGCTGCCCCTTTCCACACGTTTGAACGCTCCACTCGAAAC
This sequence comes from Trebouxiophyceae sp. KSI-1, assembly GCA_003568905.1. Classification (NCBI taxonomy): domain Eukaryota; kingdom Viridiplantae; phylum Chlorophyta; class Trebouxiophyceae; species Trebouxiophyceae sp. KSI-1. The sequence continues at coordinate 11,796 of BHFV01000290.1, forward strand.
ATCGTGCACACGCTCTGTTCCCGCTCAGTGACAACAAAAACAGTGTGTCAACAGAAGCAGTCCACTCTGGCGCAACATTCAAGACTCATGCGGCGTCCGTACTGGCGCCAGTCAAGCTGAGCTGCTGGCCGCGCATGAAGAGCAGCCAGGTGACGCCGGAGGAGAGGTACACAGCCGCGGCCACGCAGAACACCGCCGAGAAGCCGGCGGGACTGGCGGCCATGTGGCCGGTGAGCACATTGCAGGCCACCCCCAGCACCGTGCCGCCGGTGTTGGTCAAGCCCAGCAGCCGCCCGGCGTCGGCCGAAGCCACGTCCTGGCAGTAGGAGTGGAAGCCGGCATAGCAGAAGGCCTGCAGGCCGGCCGCCGCGACCAGCAGGCAGACGGCGGCGGGCACGCTGCAGGGGCGCAGGCCCAGGTAGGCGAGCGCGGCCGCCGGCCCTGCGGACGGGCGGCGGGGCGGGTTGGAAGTCGGGCTCGAAGCTGTTCAGGCTGGGGCACCGAGAAGGAAAGGTGAGCGGCACCGAAGCAGGCCAGGCTCTGGCAGAAGCGGCGGACGCGCGGCAGGCGCCAGCCGCGCGCGTTGTGCAGCCAGTCGCTGAGCACGCCGCCCAGCAGGGCGACCAGCGAGGCGGCCTGCGCGGTCAAGCGGGGGCCGCGCCTCGGAGCCTGGCTACGGCTGCAGGCAGACCTTCAGGAATTGGGGGGAATGGGCGGCGGACCGTCCAGGGCAGCGCGGAGACGGCGCCGACCGCCTGCAGGTCGGTCATGCCCATGCCGGCGAGGATGGTGGGGATCCAGTTCTGCAGCAGCGTGAATCCCCAGCCGATCACCGAGTGCGTCCACACCAGCACCGCCACCTGCAGCTTGGCGGCGCGCGGCAGCCCGGCGCGGCCGCGGGCGGCTGCGCGCTGCGCGGGCGGCGGCGGCGCGCTACGGGCGTGCGTCGCCTGCGACTCTGGCGCCAGCACGCCGCGGCCCCATGCCTGCACATCCATCGGGCCCTCAGCCTACAGCGCTACCTCGGCGGCAGCGAGGCAGGCAGAGAGGGAGGGCGCGCCGCCCAGGCGATGCCGAGCAGCGAGTAGAGCTGGAAGGCGGCCGGCCAGCCGAGGGGCTGCGCCACGAGCGGCGTGGCCACCATGGACAGCACCACGCCGCCGCTGAAGAGAAAGTAGGCGAATCCCATTGCCTTTGAGGTGTGCTCGCTCGGCACCCACCTGCGCACTGCTTCCCGTTCAGCCGCGGTCCTTGCTGCAAGCACCATGCAAGGGGGGCCCGCAATGCGTGAAAGAAGGATCGCCTGGCGGCCATGGCGGAGGTCGAGGTGACGATGCCGGACTGGCCGATGCCGAGGAGCACGCGCGCGGCCAGCAGGAAGGGGAAGACCGCCTCGCGGGGCACGGCGCGCGCGAGCGGCATGAGCGCGCTGGCCGCGCACCAGAAGAGCAGGCTGGCGGCCATCAGCGGGGAGCCGCCGACGCGGTCCGCCAGCACGCCGCTCGGGATCTGCTGGGGCTGTGCGATTAGGCGAGAAGAGAACGGAAGAAAAAAGGAAAAAGGGAAGGGAAGGAGGGAGGAAAGGCGTGCCTGACCGAGCACGTAGCCCCACAGCATGGAGGACTGCAGCACGCCCATCTGGGGCAGCGTCAGGCCAAACTCCTGCTGGAAGGGCACCGCCAGGATGGCGAGCGTGACCCGGTGCACCGAGGCGAGGCACAGGCCGATCGCGCAGAAGAGGACGTGCTGCTTCCACTGCGGTTGCAGCGGTGGCGGGCCCCGGATCAGCAGCCGGCGCGCGCAGGCGGCTGGCATGGGTAGCTGTTGAGGCAGAAAGAGAAGCAGACCTTCACGGTGTCGACCACAGGCACCACAGCGGGTTCTGCACGAAAGTCCGCCGTGCTGTAGGCAGTGCATGTGGTCGAGGAAGCTCCTCTGGGCCTACATTCTGCGATGACAGGCAGGGGTCGCTGTGGCTGCGCTGCACGCCGCAGGCGACTGCCGGCCTCCGGCACCGGGCTGAACAGCTTGGTTGCCGGGCGCCAGCGGGCTCCAAGCCTGCCTGTTCCCCAGCGCATGTCACTGCAGCAAGAAGTGCTGTCAGTCCCTGCTCGTTACACGAGGTCAGTTGGACCCCGTTGGTGTGCCTGGCATAGCAGTGGCGGGGGGATGCCCCGCACCTCGACACCATGATGGCCTGCCCTCAGGAAGCTGGAGCATCCGCTTTTGCCTCCAATTGGTTGACTATAGGAACACCATATGGTGCGGAAAGGTCGACAACTGGATTGGCAGCCGCGGCGAGCACTCGTTTCTCGTTGCGCAATCGGAGTGCTGACCTAGCTGCCCGGCGCGGCGGATGATAGAGTGCTTTTGCAGCGATCGGTCTGCAATGCGAAGCAGTGCCTGCCGTGTCACTTGCACATTGGTGCTCAGCAATCATTCCACGTCCCACATATGGCAAATTCCGACACTTTCGCGCGCCGGAGCCCGCCAGGGCTCCGATCATCTGCCATTTGCCTCTCTCCATCCGACAAACGACACGCAGGGAAGCAAGATGCTGAGCTTTGGTCTCTCCTGGGCGCTCAGGTCCGCGCACCCAGCTCTCTGATCCCCGCGTCTGGCATGCCCTCATCGTTGTTTCCTTTGCTACCGGCGCGCCGCGCCGCTGACCATCTTTCTGCTTGCATTGCAGCTATTTCGTTGCAACAGTATGGCCAAGTACACCCCCTTCACCTCTCTCTCTCCTCCCAGTTTCCATCCTTGGAGCTCCTAGCGGGGTGCTGCGCTCCTGCGCCTGCTGTTCTGGCTGCGTGCTGCTCGCCTGCTCCCGCTGATATCAGCCCACGGTGGCATCAGATCGCACCCCTATGTACTGCCCTGCTGTTCTCTCCGGCTGCGCACCACTCACCTCCCTGATGGCGATGCAGCCTACGCCGCTTTCAAAGCGCTTGGAACCCCAGGAAGCGCGGACGACACGCAGTGGCTGACGTACTTCGTCGTTTACTCGACGCTCAGCTTCTTCGAGACACTAGCCTTCTCCTTTCTCCAATGGGTTCCACTGTACTACGAGACCCGGCTTCTTTTCGTGCTGTGGCTGGTGCTGCCGCAGACCAAGGCACGCCCCACACCCGTCCGCTTTCGGATGCTCTTTTGACAAATCATGGCCGCTCAGCCTGCCTGTGCCTTGCGCTGCAGGGTGCGCAGGTCATCTTTGAGCGCGTGATCGCTCCGACGATGAGGAAATACGGCGCCCAGATCGACCCGGCCTTCAGGCAGGCGGAGCGACTGATGAACAGCTCGCAGGTGGCCCAGGTGGTCAAGCTGTCTGAACAGTATGGGCCCCAGGTGGCACAGCAGGCGCTGGCCCGGGTGAGCGGTCCTTTCTTATCCAGAAGAGAGTGCCGGCTTTCTGGCTCATGCTTGCTGCAGCGCCACCGCCTGCTTGCGCACCGCTGCAGGTGCATTGCTGACAGCCCCTGCCCGGGCTCGTCTGCAGGCAGCAGAGGAGGCGCAGCGGCTGGCGGCTGCCAACTCTGCCGGGACGGGCGCGCGGCCGACCTACCGCTGAGCGTTCCAAGAAACCAGGACGGGCACGGCAGCGAGGAGCGCAGCGGCCTGCTGCTCCGCCAGCCTCAGCCAGGCGCGGGCGGCAGCACAAGAAAAGACTCACGGCATGCATCACTGACTAGGTCGGACCTCGGCGTTTAGCGTTCAGAAACGAACAGGCTGTTATCGTGGAGACCGAAACCAGACAAGCACAGCGTCTGCAAGAATAAAAGGCGCAGAGGCGTTCCCGCCCCGAGCTGCTCCGCCTCGCCACCGCTGCTAGCCGGCCTCCCTGTCCTCGCGCAAAAAGATGGGCCTGCCGTCGAGGACCTGCTGGCGGCCGGCCGGGCTCAGGCGCTGCCGCAAGGCGCGGCGGCAGCTGCTCAGCAAGGGGCCGCGCGGGCGCACCGTGTCGGTCAGCGCCTCTATGGCGGCGGCCGCCGTCTCCTCGTCCGCAAACTCGACGATTCCGCAGCCCTTGGAGCGGCCGTCCCGATCCTGCGCCCGCCCGCAGCCGCGACTGAGGGGCGCCGCGCGAGCAGCAGGGCAGGGCCCGCAGCCGCGAGCCGGCTAGGCAATGGCCGGTGGCTCTCTGCAGGCTGACCATCAGCACGTCCGCGCGCACCACCCGGCCGGCGCTGCCGCAGTGGTCCTTCAGGTCCTGCCAGGAGGTTCGGTAGGCCAGGTTGCCGACGTACAGCCGCGCGCCCGCGGGCGCCTGCGCGGGTGACGCACACACACGCAAGGCGGGTCAGGCGGCGTGAGGAGCGCGCCCACCGGAGCGACGCTCCACCCTCTCGCAGAAGGGGGCCCACCACCCGGGCGGCGGCCGGCTCCCTGTCCTCGCGCACCGCGATCTCCCGCCCGTCCAGCGTCTGCGGGCCGCAGCCGGCCGCCGTCAGTGCGCGGCCTCCCTGCCAGCCCCGAGGGGGGGCGATGCGCCCGGGCGAGGCGGGGCGCGCCGCGCCGTCCATGGCCTGCGCGGCCGCCTGCGCCGCGTCCGCGTCGGGGTACTCCACGACGCCGCAGCCCTTGGAGCGGCCGCCGGCGTCCTGCGGCCCGGCCCGTGTGTGTGCCACTGCAGCGCTGCGAAAAGATGCTCTCGTTCGGCTTTGGGAGGGGGAAGAGGCTTGCCCTGAGCACGTCGGCAAAGACGCAGCCCGCAAAGGCGTCCTTCAGGCCCTGCCAAGTCGTGTCAAAGCTGAGGTTGGAGACGAAGAGGCGGCTGCCGCGCGGCGCGCCGCCGCCGCCGCCCCGGCGAGCCAGCTTGCGGCTGGGGCCCCTGCCGTCGCTCGCTTGCTTCAGCTCAAAGTCCTCCCTGTCCTCCCGGACGTGTATCTCCGCGCCGTCCAGCTGCAGGCGGCACGAGTCGTCAGGTCGCGGGCTTTGGCGGCATGGCATGGCATGGGCCGGGGGCAGGGCGTGCCTGCGCCAGGTGCAGCTCATTGATGGCGTCCGCCGCCTGCTGCGGCGTCTCAAACTCCACGATCCCGCAGCCCTGCAGGCTGAGGTGCGTGCTTGGGCGCAGCGCTGGGAGGCTTGCAGTCGTGCCTCCCGGGGAGGGCCTGTGTGTCTGGCTCGCAGGAAGGCTGCAGGGCTCGCCTTGGACTGCCCCGGGCCGCCCAGCACGTCAGCATAACACACTGCACGCGCACCAGTCAGCAAGTCAGTCGCACCGCTCGCTGAGCCAGTTGGTGCTCGTGGAGGCTGCGGCGCCGACCTGTGCCCACGGAAGCGAAAAAGTCCTTCAGGTCCTGCCAGGAGGTGCTTGGGTTGAGGCGGGAAACGAAGATGCGGCGGGCGACTCGGACAGGCGGCTCTGCAGCTGTTCAAGGTCAGGTGCAGGCCTGCGAGCGAGTCGGTACCTTGACAGCTAGCAGGGGGAGTGGTACCGGCTGAGGCGTCCTGCAGGTCGCGATCACGCTTCTGGCCCCTGGGGCCCCGGCTGCGGCCCGCACCCCGCCCTGCAGGTCGGCACTGCAGCTCTTTACTCGGTTGTTTGGCGGACTCGAGCCAAATGTTTGCGAACAGTTGCATTACAGAAATCAAGTCGTCGCGAACGTCACACATCTACGACCAGCGGCCCGGAAGGAAGGCACCTCGATCGCCGCCTCCTTCGGACGCGATGATCTGATCAAGACTCATACTGAGAAGGCTTTCCTTGTCCATAGCTGCTGAGTCGTGGCTCTCACCGTATCCTTAACACACGAACAGACACCTCGAGCCCACCGTTTGCTTGCAAGTCCTTCGATTCCAGGGTTTCATTTTCAATTTTTCAACTGCGGCTGCAGCTGACAGCTGACAGGAGCCAGGAGCCAGAGACCAGAGAGACAAGACAGCTTCAGCCGAGAGAGAGATCAGGCTCACATAGGCAGGCATGGGCGGGGACCGCGCGCGCTTGGTGGAGCACGACGAGAATGCGCCGCCCGGGGCCGAGAAGGCCAAGCGTCCCCGCCGTGCGCGCCCGCTCCGGCAGCACCGTTGCGTGTGCCAGGGAAAGCATTGCAAGCTTGCGACGAGCTGCCCCACGATCACCGCAACTTGACTTGATTCAACTCGAACACACAGCTGACAGCTGCCCCGCGCGGCCGGCGCTGGCCGTGCTCCGGCTGGCCGAGCGTTGCCGGGGCCTCACGCCATCTCGAGCAAGGTCACCGGTCGCCAGGCGTGCTCGCCAGGGTGCGCATCACGCCATCTAGCGCTCACAACCCACCTGTTTTCTGCCACCGACAGGCAGCCTGCGCCTGACGGAGGTGCCGGAGGTGGACTACTGCGAAACCGACCAGGCGGCGGCCAGCGGCCACGAGCCGCTGTGGCACCCCCGCTCTGCCAGCGTGCCGCAGCAGCCGCTGCTGCAGCGCTCGCGGGCGCGTGGGCGCAAGTCGGCGCCGCCGCTGCAGCCCGACTTTGGCGCCGGCGGCCCGCGGACGTGCTGGGCGGAGATGCACGACGACGTGCTGCGGGCGGTTGCTGCTCGACTGCCGGTTGGTGCCGTAGGCGCCATGAGAGCTGTATGTCCCTCCCTTAGATCAGCTGGCACTCTAGCTGCCCTCCCAGCCCGCCCTGCCCTCACCGCCCCCGCTGCCCGACCGCAGGTGTGCCGCGCCTGGCGGGCGGCCGCCGAGTCGGGCGCCACCCGGCTGCGGAGCGACGGCGCCTGGACCAGCGCGCAGCTGGAGGGCCTGCTGGCTCGGCTGCCGGCTGTGACCAGCCTGGACCTGGGCAACTGCTGCGACCTGGGCCCGCCCGAGTTCCTGCGCACCAACAAGACGCTGCGGCACCTGCGCCTGGCGCGCCTGCCCTGGATGTTCGAGCGAATGGAGCACTGCCTGCGCGTGTCACGCCACCTCGTCTCCCTTTCGTTGCCGCAGTGCGCCCCTGCCGCCACCATCCTCCCAGCCTGGCCCCCGGTCGCCCGGCCGGCTGCGAGCCCAGCCCTGCGGCCGCAGGGCCGGCCTGGGCAAGATCCGCCTGACCAGCCTGACCTCGCTCACGCGCCTGGACCTGACCGGCTGCGCCCAGCTGGATCGGGTCTCGCTGACGGCCGCGCTGCCCCGCCTGGCCAGCCTGAGCCTGCGCGAGTGCCGCTCGCTGCGCAACTGGGCGGCACGCTCCCCCCCTCCTGCCCAGGCCGCCTCCCCGCCGGCAGCCGCTGCCCCACCCGCCCAAGTGCCTGACGTCTGGGCCGGTGCCCTGTCCCGCAGTTCCTGCGCTGGCTGCCCGGCCTGCGCGCGCTGGACCTCTCCTACTGCCACTGCTTTGACGACACGCTGCTGCTGCTGGCGACGCACTCGCCGCAGCTGCGCCTGCTCGTGCTGCTGCACTGCCGCAACCTCACCGGCGACGGCCTGATGGGCCTGGCCGCGCGCGTGCCGCTGGCCGACTGCTACCTGGACGGCTGCACGGGCGTGGGCGAGGCGGACATGGAGCAGGCGCGCAGCTGGCACGCGTTCGCGCACCCGGACGCGCCGCCGCTCAACCTCATCCGCTTCTCCCTCTGAGCTTTGAGAGTGCGTGTGCGCGGGACGGCCGGCAGGCGGCGTGTGTGTGAGTGTGTGTTACAGGGAGGGCGGAGGGACCGCGTTTAAGTCTTGAGGCCCTCCTTGATGATGTCGTACGGGATGGCGGTGATCGTCTGCGGCTTGGCGTTCTTGATGGTGATGCCCTCCAGGCGGGGGCCCGCCACCTTGCGCCGCGTGTTGGGCACCGGCTCTGCGGGCAGCGGGCCGGCCCCCCCTGTGAGCGGCACGCGCGCGCAGACGTGGCTGCCCACTGTCGAGCCACAGGGAAGCGGGGCGCACCGCCGGCGGCCTTGGCAGCCTTCTTGGCGGCCTCGTTCGCCTTGACGCGCCGCAGGAAGTCCTCCTTGCAGCGGGAGGGCGCCACGTGCTCGATGCGCACGTGGATGCGCTTGCGGATGATGCGGTGGCACACCTGCGCGGCCGCGGAGTGTGAGCCAGCAGCGGCCAGGGCCGGAGCGGGCGGGCAGGCTCGCTCCTGGGCGGGCTGCGGACCTGCTTGTTGACCTCCACGCCGATGGCGCGCTTGGTCACGTTCCAGACGACGCCCGTGCGGCCGTGGTACACCTTGTGCGGCATGCCCTGCGCCCGCCGTCCACCCGACGTCAGAACCGGCCCCTTCAGCCTCCGGGTCCTCGCGCTGAGCGCCCCGGCAGGCAGGGCCGCGCCTTTTGCACGGCGGAGTTGACTTTGATGTCAACATAGTCGCCGATCTTGTAGGTGCGCAGGTAGGTGGAGAGCGGGATGTAGCCCTTTCCGCGGAAGGGACGGGAGAACTTGTCCCTCGTCCGCGCCCGCAGACCGTGCCCAGCCGGCATCTCGACCCAGCTGCCCTGCAGACGGACCGGCCTTGTAGCCGTCAGAGGCCAGGCCCCAGGATCACTGGGTGACCTCCAGGGCTGGCTAGCCCCCAAGCTTTGCTTAAGCAGCGCCTGCTCCACGGCTTGTGCCGCCCGGTTGCCCCTGCAGATCGCAGCCCTGGAAAGCCAGGCCAAAAAGGACGCCCGCAGCCGTCGGCCTGGATGCACTAAGCAAGCAGTCGGCGAACGGCGCTCGGTCTCCCCTACTGGCCTCTCCACAGCCCCAGCAGTCCGCAGTAAGCCAAGCCCTGCTTTTGCATGCGACGCCAAGCCAGCCGCCGCGCGCAGCCGCCCCAGATCCGGTGTGCGAATCAGGCCGCCGCAAGGCCACCCGGCCCCGCGCCGCTCCAGACGCGAGATCGAGGTGTTGTGGGAGCCGCACCTAGTCCTCGCAGCTAGGCGATCCCAAGAGGGGCGAGCAGTCGCGCAACGCGCAAGTTGTTGGCGGCCTAGGCTTTTGTAGGGTTGCTTTACACTGGCCACTGGCTCACGCAGCACCGTGCCCTCTGAGTCTCACGCCCCACCGGCCCTTGCGGTTTTTTTAAGCCAACCTGGTGGTGGTGTAATCCTCCTCCTCCTCCTCCTCCTCCTCACGTAGAGGTCCTCTACGTGCCCGTGCTCTCAGGCTGTTTCCGTACCGCTCCCTCTTAAAAAAGGCCAAGATGGCTTGGGTGGTGGATTTACAGTTGTCTCTATTGCCGCAAGGGCACTCAGCAGCTGGCGACCACACTCCCTGTGGTCTCCTGCAGCCGTCTCGCTCGTTCGTTTTGGGCGACAGAGTCGCCGCACACTCGATGAAAGCAGCCAAAACAGAGTGCGCAGCACAGCTCACTTCGGGTTACGCAGGACCAGGATGATGCTGTCGCCCCGCAGGAACATCTTGGAGATGAAGCGGTCCTTGTTGACGGGCGCCGACTGCTTCTTGCCTCGCGATGTCTTGGGCACCTGCTCGCGCGCGAGGGCCGTGCAGTGCTCAGGCCTTGCCTCATGCAAGTCTTGGCAACCGCCGTGGAATAGCTCGGACAGCAGAGACTGCGCACCTCCGTCCACATCTCCTTGACATTTTCCAGGATCATGTTGCAGTGGCGGTCAAACGCCTTGACCCGCCCCAGCAGCTTCCGGTTGTTCCTGCAGTTGATCAGGACCTGCAGTGCAGCAGGGGAGCGACCCGTCAGCAGCGGCTGACGGGCCTCAGCTGATGTCTGGGACGCAGCCAGAGGCGGCAGCGCGCCTGGGAGTTGCTCTTCACGCTGGTCGTCAGCACGGAAAGCGGCCCCGTCCGGAACAGCTCCTCCTCCTTCTTCTCCAGCCTGCAGGGTGGGCAGCAGCCGCCCCACCACACTGAGATCCCACCCATGCACTGCGCTGACAGCAGCGCCGACGATCCCAAGCGTGTGGACCGAGATCCGCAACTGCTGCTCTCACTAGAACAGCCGGTCCCGCACGCAGGCGAGGCTGCTAGGAAGGGCTGCGAAAGGAGATCAGCGCCTCCAGGCGGATGTTTCGACTGCCGCCAAGCCTGAGGCTCGCGCCAGCTGCTGCATCAACTCTAAGACATGTACACGAGGCTAAAATGCGAGGAAAAGGCGCACTCGTCCACGCTCGGGTTGGCCGGGGTGGCCATCCTGCCGCCGCGGCGCCTGGAGGAGGCTGTGCTAGTAGCGCTCGCAAAGACTGTCCCAGACGCAGACTCCTATGTAGATTGCTTGTCGCTTGTCGCCGCGGGAGGTAAGAAAGCAGGGCCGGGCTTGCGACTGAGGGCCTCGCGCGGGGTACGCGCGGAAAACGAAGAGCTTCACATCCACTGATGCCTTGGCTTGAAGCAGCATGCACATGCTTCACATCCCCCATCGACAGTGGTGGCTGCTCGGCAACCACCGACACATGCAACATCTCATTGCTCCACTGACGCTTGCTTGCTAGTTTTCTCGGCGAGCAGAAGTGTCGCCATGCGGTGGCGCGAATGCACCGCGACCGCGTACCAGGAGCCGCCCTCGGCGCGGCTGGGCCACAGCGCAGTGCTGGTCGATGCCCGGGCGTCTTGGGGCGAGGAGCTGCTGGTCGTGTACGGTGAGACAACGCCCCCTGCGTCCACACCCATCGCCTCAGCAGCAGCTAGAGCCCTGACTGACAGGATGTCGCCTGTTCTGCGCCCCTGACTGAGCAACTCCGCTGGCCGGCAGGCGGCCTGAACGGCGACAAGCAGCCACTGGGCGATTTGGCGGTGCTGCAGACGGCGAGCGAGGCGTGGTTCCACCCGACGACCGCCAACGCGGGCCCGCCGCCGCGCGCCTTCCACTGCGCGGCCGCGGTCGGCGGGCGGCTGTACGTCTTTGGCGGCCACGTGTTTGTCAAGGAGACCAAGGGCATGCAGAAGTACAACGACCTGTGGTGCCTCAACACGGCGCGCCTCCCCCGCGCTCCCTGCCCTGTCAGGCCGCGGCTCCCGCGCCGGCGACAGGCGCCCGCCTGCCCGGCTGCGCTGCGCTGAGACAGCCCGCCCCCCCTCGGACCTGCGGCAGGACAACTGGGAGTGGAGCGAGGTGCGGCCGCGCGCCGACAGCCGCCTCCCCTCCCCGCGCGACTTTCTCGACATGGTCGCGCTGCCCGGCGGCCAGCTGCTGCTGTTCGGCGGCCTCGAGGCGGCCGAGCGGCGGTCGGACGAGACGTGGCTCTTCGACTGCGCCTCGTGCGCCTCCATCAGGAAGGGGGGGGGATTGGCAGAGCCGCTGCCGCCCGACTCTGACAAGGGAAACGCTGCCGGGGGCATGCGCCCGGTCGCCATGTCGCATGTGCGGCAGCCGCTGGGCTCGGGGGCTGTGCTGCTGGTGCCAGGAGGCTGCCCTGTGTGGCTGTCCGCGGTAGGAGGGTGGCTGACGGACCGGCGGCCGGCGGCAGGGCCACCTGGACGGAGCTGGCGCTGCCGGCGCCCCGCCCGCGCCCGCGCTTTGCCCACCGGCTGGCGCTGCTCGACCAGCGGGTGCTGCTGTGCGGCGGCTGCGGCGAGAACGCGACGAGTGCGACCCTTTCCTGTTACTGACGTGCACAGCCGGGAGACGGCTAGCCTGAGCTTGCATGCTGCAGTCAGTCGCGCGTCGATTTCCGTTTTGTTGACAGCGCCTCGGCAGCAGCAAAGCGAGGGGCTGACGCTGCTCGCGCCCGCGCAGGCATGCTGAACGACCTGTGGCTGCTCAAGGGTGTGCTGGCGCCGGAGGACGCGGAGCCGTGCTGGGTCCCGCTGGAGCTGCCGGGCACGCCGCCCAGCCCGCGCAAGGCGCACGCGCTCGCAGGTGCAGCCCCCGCCCCCTCCCGGTTGCCGACTGCGAGCAGGGCAGCGGCCCGGGCGTGAGGCGTCCCCCCCATCCTCGGCCGCAGCCGCGGGCGCGCGGGTGGTCGTGTTTGGCGGCCACCACGCGGAGCTCGGCTGGTTCCGCTCCAAGACGGACACCTACCTGGCGGACGTGGCGGTGATGGAGCGGGCGGGCGCGGTGCGGTGGGCGACGCCGGCCATCCACGGACCCGCGCCCGCCGGCCGCGAGTACCACAGCCTGACGGCCGTCTCGCCCGCCCGCCTGCTGCTCTTCGGCGGTGCGCGCCCGCCCCCCGCTGCCGCGCCGCCGCCCCTGCCTGCTGCGGGCCACACGACGGCCGCGGGCGCGCGCAGGCGGCAACGGCAAGACCATCTTCTCAGACGCCTGGTGGCTGTGCCTGGACGAGGACGCGACGCCGCCGCGCGGCTCCCCCCGCGGGCCGCCGCCGCCCGCCGCGGAGGCGCTGGCCGGGGTGCGCGCCGCCGCCCAGGCTGCCTGGCAGCAGGCAGCAGGCAGCTTGTTGGCTCGCTCAGCGCCCGGGGCCGCCCCGCAGGTCGCGCGCGTCTCCAGCGAGGCCGCCTTTGCCGGCAGCCACATGAGCGAGGTGTCGGGCGCCGACCAGTGCCTGGAGGGGACGGGGCAGCTGGCGGGGGTGCGTGAGGAGCCGCCCGCCGCGGGCAGCCCCGGCGCGGGCGGCGGCCGCTGGTGGGCGGGTGCGCGCCGGGACCCGAGCCTGCCGCTGCAGCCCCGGGCCTGCGGGGAGGCTGACAGAGGCGCCGCCGCGTCCGCACCGCAGGCGGCGGAGTCGACGCTCGCTTCGAGGCCCTGCTCGCCCGCCTGGGCGTCCCCGTGCGGGCCAGCCAGCGCCCAGCCGAGCCGTCGCCGCCGCGCGGCGCCGCGTCAGAGGGCAACCGCTTCGACCCGGCCGCTGGCGCAGAGGTGCGCTGCGCCCGGCGGCCTCGCCTCGCAGCTGCGGCCCTCACCTTCCCAACGCCGCCACCCCCTGCCGCGCTCGCAGGCGCTCCGGCTGGGCGACTGCGGCGCACTGCTGGCGGACTACCAGCGCCTCTGCCGCAGCCAGCCGCCGGCCGCCAGCCTGGACGCGCTGCAGCGGCGCCTGCAGCTGCCGGGCGCGCGCCGCTTCTGCCACCTGCAGGCGCGCTTCCTGCCGCCACTGAGAGGTCTGCCCCAGCCTGGGCGCTGCTGAGGACCGCTGCTGGCGCGCTGCAGGCGGGCGACTTGCGGCTGGGCGACCTGCCGGGCCTGCTGGCGGCCCACCGGCAGCTGGCAGGGCGGCAGCCTGACTGACGCGCGGCGCCCCAGTGACTTCCTTGTCTGGCAGCTGAGGAGGAGCCTGCTGTTCCGTGCAGCCGTTCTGTACACTACTAGCCCTGTGCTGCCCCTGCAGTCCACGCAGGGAGGAGCGCATCGGACAGGCATCTGTATGCTGTGGTGCTGATGTAATCGTGGACAGGATTCACAGTGCGGGCGCGCGCTCCTTGGAGCCGGCGCTGTCTGGCAGTCATTTAGCTTCATTCGAGCATTGTCATTCTATGTTCTCAGCCGTGGTGGCACAGCGAGCAGTGCTGCAGCTCTGACAATACAGACCGGGTCTTGCCCAGGCGTGGAAGAAAAGCCAAGCCCTGGCCCGGCCAATCGGAAGGGCCGGCTCCCGACAGACAGACCCAACGTTCAAATTCGAGCGCCATGAGGACGTGCGGTGCTCAGGCGCATGCCAGCAGTCCCAGCGTGCCGCCCAGGGCACCCCAAGCAGACGCAGCGGCTGCCAGCCACAAACCAGGGGCTGCTGCAATATCGGTCGCAACAAAAGCAGGCAAGGAGCGTTCCCTCAGGGGGCGCAAAAACGTGTCCCTTTCCCATCCCTGCAGGAGGAGTTGCACAAACCCTAACTCTTGAATGTCTATAGCGGCGTTACGAGCTCGCCAAAGTTATCTATTACGTATTGCGCGATGCTGTTGCCGAGCGAGCGACCGGCGACGGCGTCGCTGGGGCTCTCGATGCCCCCAAAGTAGCTGCAGGCACGGCACCGGCAGCCTCTCAGCGGCTGCGATGATGTCGAAGCAACATCGTTGCCACGCCCCTGTTGCTGTCCTCTCACGCACGATTTGCATGCTGTGTGAGGGGGAAAGCGCACCGGGACTGGGTGACCTCAGCCGCAGCAAACGCAAAGCCGGGGTACGTGCGCGACTGCAGGACCACGCTCGAGTTCTGAATCTCGGTGCCGACCGAGAACGTGCGGCTGTCCGTCCCGAAGAAGCTGCGCACCACGTGCCGCAGGCGTCAGCAGGTCACGCTACTGCCGCCCCCCTGCCGCTGGCTGTGGGGGCGTGGGTTTCCGCACTCTGTCAAGATGACCTCGGCACTCCCAGCGAGCGCCCCTTGGTTCGAGGGATAGGTCGGGTTGTTCGGCGTCAGCAGCAGCGGCGTCCAGTTAGGGATCGGTGTGTGGGTGGTGTCGCCCGTCCTGCAGACGGATGTCATCATGATGGCGATCTTCCAGAGTAGCGTGCATTCGAAACGGTGCCGCCTCGCCGACCCTGGGCGGGGCGCGCCTGAGCGCGGTCACCGGGCGCCAGCGGGAGAACCAGTACTTGAGCCGCGAGACCGCCACGATCGAATCGTACATGGCGACGTTGAAGCGGGCCAACACCTCTGCCGACTCTTGTAAGGTCGTGTTGGCGTGCAACGCCGCGAGCACCACTTGGTTCCTGCAGAAGGCAGAAGAGCCGCCGCCGAGCCGTCAGCCACCAGAGCGCCGGCCAGCGGCCGCAGCAGGCAGGAGGCCCAGGCGCAGCAGGGCCCACCAGTGGCCCACAATGCCGCAGGTTCCGGTCGGCGCGTCCGCCCAGAAGAGGGCCGCCTTGGTCTGCAGGCGGCGCGCGAGCCGCGTGAGGCCCCCACCTCCTGCAGCATCGGCAGCAAGGGGCGCAGCCGCCTCTGACGCTCGCACCTGGTCGGCGCTGCGCAGCTGGCTGCTGTCTCGCCCCATCAGGTTGGTGGCTGTCAGCTGCGAGTCGTAAGAGTCGGACGGGTAGGCGACCGGCGGCGGGCAGTTGGCGATAAAGTCGAGCTGTAGGCGCAGCGCACTCCCGCCCTCAGCAGCGCCCCGCGTGCTGCTGCATGGGGCGGGCACACGCCGCACAGCAGGGCAGCAGCGAGGAGCGAGCGGCGTCAGGGGAGGTGGCCGCACCCCGGACATGTTGCTGGGCAGCACGAAGGGGTCCGAGTTGGCGTACTGCTGCACGCCGCGGTAATCGCCGGACCCGACGTCCACAAAGCCGCCTGGCGGGGCTGTGCGCGGCGGCGGGGACTGGGGGTCCATGAAACCGTCCTCCGACCTGCAGCCGCCAGTCGGGGGTCAAGGCGGGCTGCGCCCTCGCAACGCCTGCCGAGCATCGCTTGGCACGCGGCCCAGGTTGGGGACGGACTCGGCGCCGCGCCTGGAGGCCAGCAGCGCAGAGGCGACGGTGTCTGAGACGTTTCTGGCCTGCTCGCGCGCCTCGTCGGACAGCGAGGCCGTCTCCAACGCCAGCAGCGCATCGTACTTGGCTTGCAGCTGCGGGAAGAAGTTGAGCAGCAGGTAGCGGCCGGCATAGCCTGTGTGAAGGTGAGATGTCACACCATCTTGCAGGGCGGCGTCGCAGGCAAGCAGAGTCGTGCAAGGTGGTCAGGGGCCGAGCAGCCTCACCGACAACAGCTGTGGGGTCGGCTGGGGACGGGGACGCGCTGTTGGCCTCCAGAGCCTGCCAGATTCCCACGCTGACGATTGTGAAGATTCGCGGCCCCAGATTGGAGGCGGTCGTGTTCCGGATGGACCACTGTGTCGCCTGCAGCCGCCAGTGCGGTCACGCGGGTGCCACTTTGGGCTTGCACGATAGTTGTCTGATGCATCGCAACACAACCAGCTCGCAAAGTGCCACCAAGCCAGCGAGCAGCAAGGCGCTCACCACGTTCCAGTCAATGGCCGCCGTGGAGGCCCGGCAGTGGAAGGAGCCCTGGACGATTGGAAACAGAAACGACCCGCCAGGGGTGTCCCCATAAACCGCAGAGGATGCACTGGGCGCCGGCGCCGGGGAAGGATCGGCGCTGCAAAACATGCTCTTTGCCGGAATATGGGCGGCCAGGAAGGCGGCGAGCAGCAGGCGGCGCCCCATGAGGCGCGGTGCCGGCCAGCGCATCGCGCCGGAAACTCGCTTTCGCTCGCGCGCACGCTTAGCTTGAGGGCAGCGTCAGCCGTTCAGGCTGGGGAGGTGCATGCCTAGCGGCAGCAAATGACGGTTCGGCAGCAGCTGTCAGCAGCTGTCAAGGGCAGGTCGTTTGGCGACGCGACGCCAGCCTGGAAGATTGAGACGCGTTATTATGCCAGTGGAAGCGTTCTACCGTCTCTTCTAGCACATCTAGCACATCTAGCAGGCACAAGGGCACCAGCAGGCACGCTCCTCAGACCGCCTTGCGCTGCAGCACGGTCCGCGCGGCTGGCAATTGCGCATGGGAGCGGGCGGCGGAGGGAATGTCTGCCAGCTCCTGCTCGACGTGCTGCGCCTCCAGGCCGCGGATGAGCGCCTTGACCATGTTGCGCACGTTGCGCGTGCCGTGGATCTGCTCGTGGCAGGAATAGTGCCAGTCAGAAGGGACGGGCATTGGCGCCGCCAGCGGCAGCCTGATGTAAGCCTGCCTGCCCTGCCCCCTTGCTCCGCAGCGTCGGTGCATCCATGCCCTTCCATGATTGCAGGAGGAGGACGGAGCGCGCCTTGACGCCGATGTCCTGGATGCCGGCCAGCTGGCAGATGGCGGTGACCAGGTGCGAGGCTCGGCAGCCGGAGCCGGTCGAGCGCGGGTACATGGTCACCTGCCGGCCGGCCGGTGGTCGAGAGTGAGAGCTCCAGTGAAGCAACCGGGGGCGCACTGCTGCAGCCAGGCCGGGGGATGCGGACCTTGACGCGGCCGTAGCGGGCGACGATCGGGTGCAGGATGGTCGAGTCGTTGAAGCGGGGCACGAAGAAGAGCGTCTTGAGGGCCTGCACGAGCGGCGGGCCGGAATGAGGCTCCTGCCCGACCGCCAGCCCGGCCGGCGGGCACAGCCTCGCGCTGGCAGGAGCCGCAGAGGCATCCCCGCAGGCCGCCCGGGGGTCCTGCCCAGCAGCTCTTGCCTGGTTGTTGGCCTTCTTGACGGCGTCGCCCATCGCCTCCGACTTGCCCACGCCCAGCCCCAGCACGCCCTGCGGGCGCACGGCACGCGGACTCGGCCGGCGCGCACGCCTCGGCCACTCCCTGCCTCCGCATGCGCCGCTCGAGCGTGCCAGCCGCCACCGGGGCGCCGCCTGCCGGCTGGCACAGGGCGCGAGTGGGGGCGGCGCACGTCGCTGTTGCCGACCACGACCATGGCCGAGAAGCGGCCGATGCCGCCGGTCGGGGAGCCGCGCGAGGTGCGGTTGACGTCCACCACCTTCATGCGGAAGAAGGAGAGCCACTCGCGCAGCTGCGCGGCCGCCCTGGCCGCGGCCGCCGGGTCGGCGGCGCCCGACTCCGCGGGCGCGGCCGCCCTGCCGGCGACCAGCCGCTCCAGCAGCTGCCTGAGCGGGGGCGGCGGCCGGGTGAGCCTGCTGGCAGGAGCGGTCTCGGCAGAGCTGCCAGAGGCGGCGGGCGCACTTGCGCTTGGCGCGCGTGCTGAGGTCAAAGGGCTGCAGCAGCTCTGCCATGCGGGCGGTGGGGGCTTCTGCCAGCGCCGGTGCTGCGCCTTCCAGAACCCCGGCTGCTGGTGGCCCAGCCGGCGGCTGTAGGGGCACCAGCAGCCCATCCTCGCCCAGCTCCTCATCCACACCAACCAGGAGGCTCCCTTCCAGGTCCTGCGCAGTCCCGCGCTGGACCTCAGCGGTGGGCAACCATGGGAGGCCTGCTGCACGCTGAGTTGGGCGCAGAGAGTTCACCAACTCCTCCTCCTCCTCCTCCTCCTCCTCCTCATCTTCGTCAGTCGACGAGCCCGGCGTTTGCCGCGGCCCCAGCCGTCGGAAGCCAGAGTCCCTGCTCGAGTGGGCGGCGGCCGACGCGCTGAAGCTGCGCCTCTGCCACGAACATGGCTCCAGCGCCTGCACCAGAGCCACCAGTCCGGTCGCAAGACGACTTTGACAGAGACCAGCCGCCTTTCCGGACGGTGCTTGGTGTTGATGAAGCAGAAAAAACAAGATCTGTCGACTGCTGGCGGCGCACCGGCGACTGGCCCGCGGGCTGGCGGTCACAACCTGCCTCAGAGGCGCCGCAATCGCGACTTCCCCCTCCCAGGAGCGACTGCAGGCTGCCGAGCTCGCGGCAGCAGACGCCCGAGCTCGCTGTAAGCCGCTGCGACCGCGCCGCGTCCACCAGCGCGCGCCGCAGCGCGTGCATGGCCTTAGCTGTTACAAACAAAGAAAAATTATTGCCAATACGAGAAAAGGCGTCCACTCGGCAAGCGCAGGAATGCTGGGTCGGCGGCCGCGATGCGATGCAACGCCGAGTGCGTGCAAGCCAACCCGAAGTGCAGCCAAACTAGTCAACTATTTACGGAAGCGATTGCGGTTTGCGGTGGCTCGAACAAAAGTGCATGCAAATGGAGTCTCGTGGCGCCGCGCAATCTCCCATGTTTCCCGTTTTCCTGGCGCGCCAGAACATAACCCAACTCACACTGCTGGTCTGCATTCTTCCGACCAGCGCACCCTGGCGCGCTGCGCCGCTAGCGGCCAAACAGCCACTGCATCAGCTTTAGAGCGTGGCACTTGACGCTCGCAGCAGCTCGTACTGCAGCGAGACAAAATCGCTGCATTTGCCTGCATTTGCTATGAATTCGTGATTCTGGCCAGCTTTTTAGCCCAACCGCGGCCGCGACATGTGGGCCTCCGGCATGCAACACCGGCTGGGAGGCGTACCACCGGTGCTGGTCCCGACCCTCCGGAACCACAGACGACATCAGATCGTCGGCGTGACCCGGCGGCCGTGCCGGACTGCCGCCAAGCCGCAGACGGAGCTGGAGGTGCTGCTCTTTCTGGCCTAGCCGGGGGCAGGGATGGACGCTGGCACACTGCAGGCTCTCAGCTTGGTGGCCGTGCAGGCGGGCGAGTCTACAGACGGCCCTGGTCCGGAGGCAGTGCCCGACAAGCTGTTCTCCAGCATCGAGTACACGAAAGATGAGGAGGCGGTCCACAGCCCCGGCAGCGTCTTTGGCGCGGCCGCCCTGGTTGCCGGCACCACCGTCGGCGCTGGCATTCTGGCCGTGCCGTTCGTCACCGCCGACTCTGGCTTTGTGGCCGCCAGCGGCGCGATGACAGGTCCCCGCACTGCTCACCTTCTTGCAGACTCCTGTGCTGGCGGCGGCCTCTCGCCGCAGGGCTTTACAGGCCTCCTGGCGTCCGCAGGCATGTGGGCGTACTCGGTCGTGTGCGGCCTGCTGCTGGCAGAGGTCAATCTGAACACCCTGAGCAGCCTGGGGCGCACAGAGGCCACGATAACCACCATGGCCGAGCGCACGCTGGGCTCCTCCGGCAGCCGCGTGGTCGGCGCCTCCTACCTCTTCCTGCACTGCGCCATGCTCGTCGCATGTGCGCCCCCTGGCCCCTCCGCGGCACAGCTGTCTGGCTGCTTGGCTGCTAACAAACCACTCCAGTCGTCCAGGCCGTTGCTTGCAACGCACGACCGCTCCTTGAATGCCGGCCGCCGCACGGCTCCCTGGCGTGGGGACTGACCGGCGGCGGGCCCTGCTCACATGCAGACATCGCACGTGCGGGCGAGATCGTCTCGGAGGTCGGCGGAGTCCCGACGCCCGCCGCCTCGGCAGCCTTTGCGGGCGGCCTCGGCCTGCTGTGCTACGGCCTGCGGCCGAGCGTGATGGACGCGATCAACTCTACCCTCGTGGCGGGTGTCGTGGTCACCTTCCTGGTGGGGCCTGCGCCCGGCCCGGGACATTCTCGTCTCTGTGACACTGCCAGCAGCCTGCACCCCAGCGATCGAGGGCAAAAACAGCGTTCTCGCGCCCGCAGGGCCTGCTGGGCGTGGCCGCCCCCGGCGTCGACCCGCAGGCGCTGCTCAAGGCCGACCTGGCCGCAGTGCCCAAGACGCTGCCCGTACTGTCGCTCGCCTTTGTCTTCCACAACATCATCCCCGTCATCTCCACCTCCCTGGAGGTCCGCCCCCCTCGAGTAGCATGCGCTGCGCACGTGGGGGACGGAGCTCGCCTGCTCCGGCCAGCAGGGATGACAGGCCCTGGCGCGCGTGAGCTCCCACCCGAGCTGCGGGGGCGTCCCAGTTGGCCTGGCCGCCTGCAGGGCGACTCGGCCAAGATCCGGACGGCCATCGTGTCGGGCACCGCGCTGCCGCTCGCGATGTTCCTGGCCTGGGACGCCGCCATCCTCGGCAGCCTGGGCCCGGGCGGCGGCGAGGCCGCAGACCCCCTCAAGACGCTCGCGGAGACGGAGCCGGTCGTCGGCACCCTCATCCAGGTTTTTTTTTTCGCCTTGCCGGCTGGCTGGCGACAGCCTGCGACCCGCCCGCCTGGGCCGCCGATGCACACGCTGCCCTGCCGCCCGCAGGCCTTCTCGCTGCTCGCGGTGGTCACCTCCTTCATCGGCTTCCTCTTCGGCCTCACCAGCTTCCTGGGCGACCTGATGGGCGTGCCGGAGGGCGAAAAGTCGCCGCTGCCCTTCCTGGCGGCCGTCGCGCCGCCGACGCTGCTGGCGCTCTCCTACCCGGACGTCTTTTTCCAGGCGCTCGACTACGCCGGCACCTATGGCGTCCTGCTGCTGTTCGGCCTCGTGCCCGCCGTGATGGCGTGGAGCGAGCGGTGGGGCTCCGCCTTCATTACAGGGGGGCAAGCCGGTGCCTTGTGCCTTGTCCCGCGCCCAGCCCTGAGCCCGGAGCTTGCCGCTGCGGCAGGTACGGAGGCACGGGCGTCGGTCGCGTGCGCATGGTGCCGGGCGGACGTGCTGGCCTGGTGCTGGTGGGCGGCATCGCGGCTGGAATCATCGGCAACCAGGCAGTCGCCAACATCAGCAGCCTGCTCGGCCAATGACGCCGCTCACACGATAAACAGGACCTGCCTGATCATGCTCGCGCCCATTTCTAGCGCGAGCTTGCTTTGCAACGCACGACATGCGGGACCAGGTGGCACGATTTTCCGGTGCCCACTCCGCAGCCAACCCACTTTTGGGCCGCCTTGCCGAAAAAGACTGTTCCACCTCCCGCCAGTGGTGTCTGTAGGCCCGCGCTGTGCCCGGCCGCGTGATACACGAGTCGGAAGCAGGGGGGGTGGCCGATCCTACCCTCGTTCTGCTGGAAAATGGAAAACCAAACATAGTCTGCCGCTCGATTCCACGTGCACGGGCCTTGCGCAGAGCACGTCGAGCACACTCACCGCCTCACAAAATCGAGAGGCTCATCGAGAGCCACACGTGGAGGAGGAAACTGACGGAAGTCGGTCATTAGGTCATGGTCCGGCCAGTTATTGGCCTCAGCCCGCAGCCAGGAAGGGCCACCTTAA
>BHFV01000291.1:0-33037 GCA_003568905.1 Trebouxiophyceae sp. KSI-1
GGGGCGGCAGCTGCCCGGCTTTAGCTGGCTGGGCATGCAGCGGCTGTTTCCAAGTAGGCACCAGCAGATATGGTCAGTCTCAACGTCGAATGATGGCGAACGGCTCAGTGGCGGATGCTCGGTGTGAAGAACTGGGGGGGAGGACATGCCCACCTGGCATGGCGCCAGCGTTCGCGGCGGGGGATGGCAACTCCAGCATCCTCCCCCGTGCTGCCTGGCGGTAGAGGTGTGGGGATGCCGGCCCTGTCGCCTGCTGTCACTGCAACAACCTCCCTACTTCAGGCTCCTGTTACCTGCTGCTGCGGCGGCTACTGGGTGGGCTGCACTCCGGACTGGCTGGCTGCTCGGGCGGTTGCCCGGCTGGCGGCAGCAAGATGGGTAGATCTGCTGGCTGTTGGGTGTGCGAGCGCTCTCCCAGAGCTGCCCCCCTCAGGAGGCCTCAGCTGCAGAACCGAGCTCGCATCCAAGTTGGTGCCGTCCTCCTGGGGAAGCCTCGGTCCCCGCGCGCACCGGCCGCATGGCAGGAAGCGGGGATGCCGTATCCTCGGCACCCCTCCTGCGTCAGACGGCTGTTTCAGGGCAGCCCGCCATGAGGCATTTGAACATCGCAACGACCCACCGGGCGCACCTGCTCCGCGGCGTCGGCTGCAAACGACATAGAATGAAGCTGAATAGCAACAGGGGCTGTCGAGGAGCCCCAATACAGCTTCGGCACCCGGTCGACATCCTGGCCGGTTACATGGTGCAACTTCTGCACCCGATTGCGTACAGCACAGAGCAGCTCGCGAGACACTGCGCACATCTAGACACGCGTCTCGGGCTTAAGTTTCGCCTAATGCCAAAGATCTCCCCAAAAGCCGTCTCTTCCAGAAGAAAAGCCGAGAAAACTCACGGGAACGGGTCGTGTGGCCAGCACAGGCCACGGCAGGCAGCCAAATTTTGGATTAAGCTGGGGATCCTAGAGAAGCACCTCCCCCGTGATTTGCAGGTCAAGCGGGCGCCGCTTCGCGGCGCAAGACGGGAAAAGGTGGCGCTGCGCGCCACCCTGGGCCCCTGCGGGGCCCTAGCGAGCCCTTCGGGCTCGCTTTTTTCCTCTCGTTCTTCTTAAAGAGAGATAGAAGCAGCAGCAGTGCTCCACTGCGCTGGAGCATGTGAACGTTCAGCCTGGAGCATGTGAACGTTCAGCTTGCTAGCTGCCGGAGGCCAGCCACAATCCCTCCCAACTATGGGCAGCATGCGGGCTGCTGCGGGCTCTCGGCAGGCAGCGCAAGTTCCCGGCGCGGCAACGGGGAGCCAACGACATTCGGGACTGTCGCAGAAACTCACGCACCGGTCGCGAGCGGTCGCGCGACACCGTGCTGCTGCAGCCAGCGGTTCGAAGGAGGACCTGGTGCGCGGTCCGACCCGTTGGGCCCACCATTAGCTGCATCGCAAGGACACAGGCAAGGTCGGTGGCGTATTGAGCTGACGACGCCTCAGGCTCCGATGCCTCACATCCCTCTTGTGTCCAACAGGCAGCGCAGGCTGTGGTGCACGTGCCGGAGGACTTTGACGCCTTTTCGGAGCTTGTGAGCCTGGCCGTGGCCAAGGACCCCTCCCTGGCCGAGAAGCAGCCCGCCAGCGGCCGCAGCAGGGCCGCCGCCAGCGTTGCAGGCAAGTCGTCTCCCCGAGTCTTGCTCCTCGGCTCTCGCCACCTGCTGAGCATCTTTCCGACAGCAGCAAGCGGCCGGTTGAACAGGCAGAACCCTGACTGGGTGCATGTCCCCTTGCGCCGCAGGACCGCAGCTACACGGCAGCGGAGGCGACAAGCCCCCCTGGCTGCGGCAGCGCGGCGCGCAGGGCGAGCGGTACGAGGAGCTGACGGGGCAGCTGCGCTCTCTGAGCCTGCACACGGTGTGCGAGGAGGCGCAGTGCCCCAACATCGGCGAGTGCTGGAACGGCGACACGGGCACCGCCACCATCATGCTGCTGGGTGCGGGCCCTGCTGCGGCGCAGCCCCGTCGGCCTGCTGTGGTGCCCTGCGTCCTCAGGCTCGAGGGGCCTGTGCGCAGGCGACACCTGCACACGCGGCTGCCAGTTCTGCGCGGTCAACACGGCGCGCACGCCGGCGCCGCCCGACGAGGACGAGCCTGAAAACACGGCGCAGGTGCCGGCTCGCTGCTGCCTTGGCGAGCTGAGGCAAGGCTGCAGGTGCAGTGACAGGCGCCCGGCCGCGGCAGGCGGTGGCTCGCTGGGGCGTCGGCTACATCGTGCTCACGTCTGTCGACCGCGACGACCTCCCCGACGGCGGCGCCGAGCACTTTGCGCGCACGGTTCGCCGGCTCAAGGAGCTGCGGCCGGACATCCGCGTCGAGTGCCTGACGCCGGACTTTCGCGGCGACCTGGCGGCCGTGAAGCACCTCGCGGCCTCCGGCCTCGACGTCTACGCGCACAACCTCGAGACCGTCGAGCGGCTGCAGGCGCGTCGCCGCGATTTCGAATCGGCGCCGCGCGGGAGAGAAGCTCTGCCGCGCTCGGGGGCCTGAGTGGCACGCCCCCCGCGTGCAGAGGCGCGTGCGCGACTCGCGCGCGGGCTACGTGCAGTCGCTGGAGGTGCTGCAGGCGGCCAAGAGCTGCGGCGTGCTGACCAAGTCGTCGCTGATGCTGGGCCTGGGAGAGACGGACGACGAGGTCATTGACGCCATGCTCGACCTGCGCGACTCGGGCACGCCGCCTGCTTGCGCGCTGTCCTTGCTGGCAGGCAGTCCATGCTGTCCAGGAGCGCGCTGAATCGAGTAGCGGGCCGCAGGCGTCGACATCCTGACGTTCGGGCAGTACCTGCAGCCGACGCCGCTGCACCTCTCCGTCAAGGAGTTTGTGACGCCCGAAAAGTTCGAGCACTGGCGGCGCTACGGCGAGGAGGTCGTCGGCTTCCGGTGATCCCCTCGGCAGCGGAGCGCACAGAACACCCTCCCCTGTCACACGCACGAAATCCTGCTTGGCAGTGCACTGGACGCGTCTGCTCGGACTTGTATGGCCGTGCAGACGGCAGCAGGCCCTGATACGAGATTCTGAGCCTTGAGCGCCGAGCGCAGATACGTCGCCTCCGGCCCCCTCGTCCGCTCCTCCTACAAGGCCGGCGAGTTCTTCGTGGAGGCGCTGCTGGATGCCGACGAGCGGCAGCAGCGCCGCCAGCAGCCCACTTGACTGGCTGCTCTCTGCCTGGAGGCTGCATTGCGCTTCAGCTAGGCTGCTGGGCACTGAGCACGGCTTTGTTGCTGTGGTTGGCGAAGCGGATGAGAGAGCGCGAGAGGATAGATTAGAAGACGCTCCCAATAAAGCATGTGGCGCACTGTACTTCCCAAACTTGTAAATCGTGCATCTCGCAGCACAAAGGCTCACGCACAAAGGCTCACGAAGGCTCACGTCAAAATGGGAGTGTCGGCTTCCGGAGGGGCTTCCGGAGCAATGTAACAATCTGTATTCGTCTGATCGCCATCTTCATTGGCCGCAAGGTGCTGATATTCTCGTCTCTGGGCTCTCGGGGGGAAGCCATGGCGCCCGTCAAAATCGCTCATCCCAACGCCGATCAGGCCAGGAGCGAGCCGCGCGCGTTCGCCCTCCTGACGCAGGTTCCCGGCTATGAGACGGGCACGGTCGACTCCGAGGCGAGAGCGCCATTCTTGCCCCAAAGTCGCTTGCATCGCCGCGTCATCCCCCGTCATCCCCAAACACCCCAGCGCGATTCGACTGCAGGACCTCGCGCGCTTCGCTTCCAAGTACGGCAACAACGGATCCTTCGATGTCGGCAAGGGTGCGGCCCGCCGCATTGGCATCTAGGTCAAAATTGCATCTTCCGGAACCGGCGGCCGCGCCTTGAGCGCTGGCTGACCGCGACCATCTGCTGATTTGTGACAGAGATCGGCTTCTCTGACGTTGTCACCGCCTTCAAAAAGCCCAGCAACCGGCCAGAGGGCGGCGCCGTAGCGGGCATTGCTTGCAAGGACAAGAGCGGCACCCTGGAGCCGTGGAGCTTCGACAGGCGCCCGCTGGCCGACGACGACATCAAGATCCAGATCGCGTACTGCGGTCCGCTGCAACCCCTGCCGGCTCGGCCGGCGCGGTGCCGCTGGAGACCATGCAGCTGGTTCTGACCTAGCACTGACGTGTTGCAGGCATCTGCCACTCCGACCTGCACCAGATGCACTCCGAATGGGGCCCCGTCAACTACCCCCTGGTCCCTGGTGCGCCCCTTTTTCCCGTTTTGCCAAGAACACTGGCTGATTCCTCCCTTCCCTCCCACCGGTGAGCCAACTACCTCGCGCGCTGCAGGCCACGAGATCACGGGCATAGTCGTGGATTTCGGCCCTGGCGTGAAGAAGTTCAAGATCGGCGACCGCGCTGGTGTGGGCTGGTTCATGGACAGCTGCCGCGAGTGCCCGCAGTGCGAGAAGAGTGACACCAACTACTGCGACCAGGCGGTGCTGCCTCAGCCCCCACTCTCCCGTTTCAGAGCCTGCCATACGTCTTTGGGGTCGCCCAGCGCAGCAAGTGACTCCCTGGTAGCCGCCCCCATTCCTGATTCCCACCGACAGTGCAGGTCTGCACCTTTGCCGCGAAGAACTGGCGCCACGGCAACGAGCCGACCTACGGCGGCTTTGCCAGCCAGATCGTGGTGGCCGCCGGCTACGCGGTCCGCATTCCCGACAGCCTGTCGCTGGCCGGCGCCGCGCCGCTGATGTGTGCCGGCATCACCACCTACAGCCCGCTGCTGTTCTTCGGCCTCGACAAGCCCGGCACGAAGCTGGGCGTGGTCGGCTTGGGCGGCCTGGGTGCGCTGTCTTGGGGGGGCACGTGTTTGCCTGCAGTTCTCCCAAGCAGAGATCTGAGCTGAGCGCTGGGCTTGCGGCAGGCCACATCGCCGTCAAGCTCGGCAAGGGGCTGGGCCTGCACGTCACCGTCATCTCCACGAGCGAGTCCAAGCGGGCGGCGGCGCTGGAGCTGGGCGCCGACGACTTCCTGGTCAGCAAGGACGAGAAGGCCATGGCGGTGCGCCCCTGCACCAGTGGGCATATTCGGTCACCATGTTCATTGGCCGAAGGAGGGATGACAGCCGTTCGCATGTCATCCCAGGAGCACGCAAAGACGCTGGACGGCATCCTGGACAATGTGGCCGCCGACCACCCCGTTGGCCCGGAGCTGAATCTGCTCAAGCCGGACGGCCGTCTGATCATGCTGGGCATCCCGTCCAAGGCGCGCCCCACACCCACCCACCTGCCGCTGCAGCCCAGCTGCCAGCGAACGCTTGTGACATGCCGGCAGCACACAGCCACGACCCTGCTGAGCGCAGTGCTGCGGCTGCAGCCGCTCGAGGTCGGCGTCTTCTCCCTCATCGGCCGGCGCCTGAGCATCAGCGGCAGCGCGGGCGGCAGTATCAAAGAGCTGCAGGCCATGGTGGATCTGTGCGGGTGTGGCCCTGCTGCCACCTGCGCCCCTTGCCCGCTTGCCTGCGTCAGTCCAGCCCAAAGCCGTTCAACGCACGGCAGGCTTCCGTGGCCACAACATGTCTCGGGCAGATCGACTGGAAGGCAGCAGCGGCTCGACTGCATGCTTGCCTGCACAGCACCCTCACCTGTGCGCTGCGCCGCCCGCAGCGAGAAGGGCATCACCTGCGATGTGGAAGAGGTTCCCTGCACTGCGTCCGCCCTCAACACCGCCATGGAGCGCCTGGCCAAGGGCGATGTGCGCGGCCGCTTTGTGGTCGACGTCCAGGGCGGCCTCATCGACTGAGTGTTGCAGCCAGCCCAGTCCACTGCTGATTTTGCCCTGTGCGCAACGTCTGGGCCTCACCTGACGTGAACCTGCTCACGAATTGAAGGCTGCCTGAGCGCGTTGTGCTGCTCGTGGCGTGATCCTCGTTACCAAGACGTGCGCGACGTGACTGGAAGTTGACGTGTCGCGGCTGTGCTGCTGCCCTTATTGTCTGCCAGGGAGCATGCTCTGCTGCTGCCTGGTATTCTTCACATTCGGACTGTGCGCTGCCGAACCGGGCTTCCACTGCGTCATGCACTGGACCACCCCTCTCATGTGTACATATCGCTGCTTGCATTCCTTCAGCCTCCTGTCAACAGTGCCGCCATTGCAGTGGGCTTGCTGGAGTTGGCACTGATGGGCATGAGCAGGAGGAGCAGGAGCAGCATGGTTGCACCAAGACAGGCTGCGCCCTGTCGAGCACACAGCATGCATTGTGCTCAGTGCAATTCTTCAGATTGCCATCGGAGAAATCAGCAGGAAAGTGTGGAGCGAAGACTGGCGTTGGGCGATTGCCTGTCATGGGACAACAATGTGCCGGTTTGGCAGAGTTTTGGAGCAATCAATGTAATGAATGCGCAGGGCCTTGCTGAAAAGGTTGCCGGCAGTTGAAAACCAAAGGATTGCAAACGCCCTGCACAATGACGAGCAGGAGCCAAAAAGCCGCATCTCGCTGCGGGCAAAATGCACCGCCACAGGCGGTGAAGAAAGAATTGATGAAAAGCAAAGCAGGCACCAAAAGCGCATGTGCTCTTTTGCCTTGCTGCAACAAGGCAGTCCATGGAATGCAAGCAGCAGGTGCCGCAGCAGTGCCTGATCCCTAACTCAGCTGCTGCTCGGCCAGCAGCAGCGCCACCGCCGCTTCCTGTGCGCTCGGCCGCTGGGTTGGCGAGGCATGCAGGCACGCCAGCACCAGATTGCGCACGCCCCCGGGGCACTCCTCAGGACACCTGCGGCCAGTATTGAGACACTGTTCAGCCTGCTACACACTCGCCACAGTGTGTGCCAGCATTCGTGCCGCCCACAAGCGCAGCGCTGCAGTTGGAGGACAGGCGTGCTGTGCAGCCGGCAGCTAGGCACCAGGCCGAGGGCTGCAGAAGAAATGCGCTGCGGAAGAGGTGCATAGCATGGCGGCAGACCTGAGCTGTGCAGAGCCGATGCCCTGGATGAGCTGTGCAGAGCCGATGCCCTTGAAGGGCCGCCCAGCAAAGATCTCGTACAGCAGGCCGCCCAGGCAGAAGACGTCGGCTGCTGGGGAGGGCTCTCCGCCCGCCGCCACCTGCAGATGTGTTGGAGCGTGTTTTGCTGCATTGCAGGCGTTCATTGCGATGACAGACATCAGCTCTCATCAGCGCACCTCTGGCGCCTGCCACTGCTGCCAGCCGGGCGCCGCACGGCGCAGCGCCTGCCAGGAGGGAGGGCAGCCGGCGGCCCAGCAGGCGCAGCCGCCCAGCTTCAGCGTCCCGGTCGCGCTCAGCAGCACGCAGCCCGAGTGCAGGCCGCCGTGCGTGACCCGCCTGAAGTGGAGGTAGTGTAGGCCCTTGGCGGCGCCGACCGCCATGGCCAGCTTCCTGCGGGGGAGGGGAAGGGGTGATGATTGCGAGTGTGCCATTCGGCCTTGGCAGCTCCCGCCAGAAGGCGGGCCTTGCTGTGAATCTGGGGCTTTCATACCAGCAGCTCAGGCGAGTGCTGTGCCCAACTCTGCTCTGAAACCAGGCCACAACATTCTGTCAATGTATTTCCGCCTGCAAAACTCTCGTTGCCTGAAACTGAACTTTTACGCAGGGGAGAAGCAGCTCACCTAGCCTGGGGGACGGCCGCCCACCCCGGCCGCGCGCGAGCCTCCGCCAGGGAGCCGCCAAGACACAGCTCCAGCACCAGCAGCAGTTCCTCGCCCTGCACAGGACATCACGTGGTTGCTCAGCATGCAAGCATGCGAGCGGACAGAGGTTGTTTGTGGGGGGGGAGGAGCGGCGGCCGCACCTGGAAAGAGGCGCCGTCCAGCAGCACCAGATTCTCGTGGCGCACGGTCACCGCGTGCGCCAGCCCGCGCCGCACCGCCTCCCGCCCGGCCGCCTCGGCCGCCGGCCCCGGCACGCGCTTGACGGCGGCCAGCGCGGTTCCGTACACCCTGGCCTTCACCACCGGCCCCAGCGGCCCCGCACCCAGCAGCTCCGGCCGCCCGTCCGCGCCAGACAGCAGCTCGATGCTCTCCGGCTCCCACTCCCAGTCGACAGGCTGCCGGGTGAGCAGTGCGCGGACGCCACTGTCGTTCGTTCCCCGACCTTTGGCAGCGAGCAGTGGCCGCCTCAGGCGGCAGAGCGTGGCCCCACAGGGGAGAGTCGGCAGCAGGGCCGGGTGGGCCGCACCGCTGCTGATGCCTGTCGCGACTGCCAGGCCGCCCAGAGGAGGCATGGGCGCCGTGCGTCCCAGGCCCGTCCAGTCTGACTCGGTTTGTGAAGCAATCCTCAACTCGCCATTGCCCAGTACCTGCAGCTGCGCAGGAATAAGCAGGTCCGTCCGTCACAGCGCCGCCCCGGCTGCTTGGCGAGCGGCGGCAGGCAGCTGTGCGCGGCTGCAAAATCAAGGCCTTGCGCAGCCTCTCGGGCAGCCTGGCTCCATGCGCCGGGTGCAGCGCAACAGCCCCTTTGCTCCAACATGGGGGCCAAGTGCCGCACCTGGGCTGCCTGCCGCCTCGCTCGCCTCTTCTGCAGGCTCGCGCGCAGCATGGGCACGGCCGCAAGGAGCGCGCCGGCCAGACTCACTCCGAGGGCGATGCCGGCCGTTGCGCCAGTGGACAGCCCCCCGCCGCCGCCTGCGTGCCACCAGCATCCGGCGTGGGCTGCCTGCCACCGCCGCTTGTGAGGGAGCTCGTGGCAAAACGCTGCCACACAGACGGTAGCGTATGCACTCGCAGGCTCTCAGCTGCTCGCTGTGCGGTCCAGCCCAGCAACAGCAGCCGTCGCCAGGAACAGGGCCACGGGCGGTGCCTGAGCTTGCCGGCGCTGGCGCTGGCGCGGCCTGGCGGGTGTTGACACTGTCGTAAAACACAAAGTGTCCGTCCAGCTGGTGCTGCTTGCGAACGGCCACCACGGCGGCTTCATCTGTCGCTGCAGGCGGGAAGGTGACGTCCGAGCAGGAGCCTGCAGGCCGCCGCAGGGTCTCCATCTCACTGATTGTGGATTCGGGCCTGCCTCAGCCACGATGGGCCGCTGTGCACCGCGTTGGCTGCAGGTTTGCTGCTTTCAGGCAGCTCTGTGCCGCGATATTTTGGCAAGGCCGGGGTCATCGCATGCACGGAGGTCGGCACAGCAAAAAGTGCATGCCCCAGCAGCATACCACAGCCGTTGCTGCTTGGGGAGCGCACCTTGCGGGCGGGCTGCATAACGGATCCTGACGAGGGTCTCCTGCGGAAACGCTGCCCTGCAAGGCGCGAAGTCGACACATCACACCAGCAGCGAGTGGCAGAGTGGCAATTGCCGCGCTGCTGCGGGGGCAGGCCGGCGCGAGCAGCCTTCTTGGCGGCGGGCTATAATGGGCGACTTCATAAAAGAACACAACTCGGGCTACTCGCTCACCTCACACCGCAGCTGCGCGGCAGAGGCGGCTGCAGGGCAGTATCCTCCGGGCAACAGCGGCTGACGGCTCACCCTGCGTCGTCCTCGGGGGGCACCAGCCTGTTGCTGGCCTGCAGAGCATACACAGTGCGAGGGTCCAAGCCGTCCACTGCCACCTGCAGGGCACCGCAAACAAGGCTCATGGCAGCCGCTGGGCTGGCTGCAGAGGGTGCCGGCTCGGCAGCGCCACGCGTCAAGTGGCAGGCGCGAAAGACACTTGCTGGGCTGGACAGCCCGGCGAGCGCTTGCCTGGCAAGACTGTCTCGTCCCGTTCACGCGCACATCTGCTGTCATCCCGAGTTGGTTCACACCCGGCTGCGCCACCTACACCGGAGCGGGGGCCTCAGGCTGGCAGCAGCCGCTCTGAAGCAATGCACACGTTTCAGCATGCATGACCGATGTCGTCACAAGCGCTGTTACGTTACGGGCAGCCTGAGGTGTGGCGGAATTGTGTGATGTGAGAGGCTTGCTAAGAGCAGCCGCCTCCTCATTTGGCCACCAGACTCCACAGAGACGCGACATCAGAACGCGCACGGCTGCTGCCAGACTGTGACTGGCGGCGCGGCAACGGCCTCGCACCGGGAAGAGGTCGCTGCGGCTGGCAGTGACCCCGTAGGTGAGCGTGGCGTCGCTGCCTGGTTGGAGCGCAGTGCCGTTGGCGGTCGGCGGCGGTGCCGCCAGCTGGCTCATGCAGCCGGGCTCCACGCCGGCCGGCGGCACGATCTCGCTGCTGTTGGTGCGGAACAGCAGCTCGAGCGAGGACAGGAACGCATCGGCGGTGGTCAGCCCCAGCCGGCGGCTGAAGTCGCGCGACGCGCCGGGCGTGCCTGCAGCCGCGCGCGAGAGCGCCTCTTTTGCGTGCAGACGGAGCCGCCGCCAGGCGGGGAGGCGCTGACACAGGCTCGGGCCGGCCAGGGTAAGGGAGCTTCAGGCAGGAAAGCGGGTCGTTATACCCCGGGCCTGCCTCTATCTGCAACGCCTGGCGGGCGACCATCATGCGGCAGGGAGGAGCTCTCACTCAGCAGCTGAAAGGCGACGCAGCTCGCATTCAGCAGCAGCACCGGAAGGATGAGGTCAATGCGAGGAAACCACAGGTCGTCGCTCATCACCTGCGGGAAGCAGCTGTGCCACTCGAACGAGACGCCCCGCATGGTGCAGCCCTTTGGTGGGGCTGTAAGGAGGCAGGCAGGCGGCGGAAGGAGCATCCCCTTGGCAGGAAGGGGGTGCTCACCGGCGTGAGCGTACCCGCCTGCTGGGCAAGACTGGGCGAGGCAGCAGCGGGGCCTGGTGCGACTGCGGCAGGTTGTGCTGCTGGCGTGAGAGCAGGAGCCGCAGCCGTTGCCTGGCCACACTCTGCAATCAGCAGGCAGCTCAAGTGAGCTCCCTGCAGGGGCAGCTGCGGCCACAATCGGTCTCACTGGGGAGGACTGGTGGGGCAGCGTGCCGGGCGAGTCCTGCGAATAGGCAGCGAAGCTGGTCAGCACGGTGGCGTTGGTGGTGTTGCTGTTGCCTGTCTGCCCGCTGTTGATGACCGCCAGCATGTATATCTCTCTGCTGCTCACATTCACGGTGCCTGCCGCACTGCTCACGCCGCTGAAGCTGGTGCTGCCAGCAACCGGAGCTGCCCTGGAGGCATCGTACACCTCCTGCAGTCATTGAGCAAGCTTGCATGCTTGGCCAAACATCCCTGGCCTCCAGCGGCTCGCACAGGCGGCGTGAAGCGGGCGCACCCGATCTGCGCTCAGCATACTGGCGAGGTCCCGCTTAGTGGTCAGAAATACGTCCAGCTTCGTTTGACCGCCGGTGCTGACATTGAAAACTATGCAGCCAGCCTGGGTAGCCATCGGGCTGATCAGCAGGCCGCCGGCCGCCAGCGTCGTGTTGGTGCCTGCAATTTGCCTCGTCCTTGGTGACCTCTGCGGGCAACAAGAACCATGAAGGCTGGATGAGGTTCAGGGCAAAAGAGGGTGGCTGACCGATAGAGCGATCAACAGACAGCTGTGGCGACCCGTTCACCACTTCAAAAGTGCCGGTTGTTCCCTGCGCGCAAAGGGTGGACGGTTTCTGTCAGCCGCCGAACCGATCCAGTCAGCAAAGCGCCTCTAGTGCAGATAACCGATATGCACCGCAGGCATCTTCAGACGTCCGTGAGCCCTGCGGGATTAAGCGAAGCGATGCGCACCACACTGAGGCCGAATCTGTCGGCCTGGAAGACACGGTAGCCCAAGTTCACGTTGTTTTGCGCTTCCACAACCGCAGCAAGCAGTATAAATGCTGCTAGCACGCCAGCAGCGCTCATTTGGGTGGCAATCAGCGAGCGATCGCGACGCATTCAGAGCGTCAGCGACGCCTTCAGAGCGCACTGTTCGAGTTGCGGCGCCAGCAGCGCCACTGCCATTCCTCTGCCTCCATGAGCATTCACCATGTTGAGCTGGCTGGGTAGAATAGAGCTGAGTAAGAATAGAGGTGAAGAAGCCCCTTCCGTTTGGAAGGAAGGCGCTTATTTAACGCACAGCTGGAAACGCGGTCTCCCACATCCATCGGCGGAAGAGCGGCGGGGTGTGCGGCACCAGACCATGCTCGCCCCTTGTGCGCTGTAGAGTGGTAGGCTGTCAGGATGTGTTCCACACAGGCGGACAAGAAGCGGTGCTTCAAGGTTGCAGCCCACTCAGCAACTCACAATGGACGGGCAGGGAGCAAGCAGAACTGCAGTCATCCTGCCTATGAGTGCAGGCGGCGGGCCAGGTGCCCGAATTATCAAGGTCAAAGAATTCTCCCGGGATACGGAATACGAAGTGATCAGGTGTGGTGGTCAGGAAACGAGTGACGGTCAGGAGCATTCTGGGAAATAGCAGCATTTCTCATTGAGAGGCGCCTCTCACCACTGGGTCATGAATTGTGGAGCTATTAATGAGCTTGCCCCGCTGTAAAAAAATGAAGAACATAACTGCGCGGACAACGGACATGATTCAGCATTGCTGAGGCCAACTACTGGGCACCACCTGCACTGTGGACAGCCGCTGCTGATCCAGCAGCGCCTCCACCGCCTCCTGCGCGCTCGGCCGCTGGGTCGGCGAGGCGTGCAGGCACGCCAGCACCAGGTTGCGCACGCCCCCAGGGCACTCCTCCGGGCACCTGCAGCTGCCAGAATACGCATCAAGCAGCCGCTGCGACTTGTGCAAAGCCTGCCACTGCTGGAGTGCCTTGTCGGAATGCCCGGTGCTTAGCCAGAGCATCGAGATTGGTGGATAGTGCACAGCAGCAAGGCATCCTGCGCGCACGCAGAGAAGGGACTTGTGATGTGACTCGTAGCTCAGTTGACGGACTGCACCTGAGCCTGGCAGAGCCGCTGCCCTGGAAGGGCCGCCCTGCAAAGATCTCGTACAGCAGGCCGCCCAGGCTGAAGACGTCGGCCGCAGGGGAGGGCTCGCCGCCCGCCGCAACCTGCAGATGCGTGGGAGCGTGTTTTGCCGCATTGCAGGCGCTCATTGAGATGACAGACATCAGCTCTCGTTAGCTCACCTCTGGTGCCTGCCACTGCTGCCAGCCAGGCCGCGCTTGCCGCAGCGCCTGCCAGGCGGGCGGGCAACCGGCGGCCCAGCAGGCGCAGCCGCCCAGCTTCAGCGTCCCCGTCGCGCTCAGCAGCACACAGCCCGAGTGCAGGCCGCCGTGCGTGACCCGCCTGAAGTGCAGGTAGTGCAGGCCCTTGGCGGCGCCGACCGCCATGGCCAGCTTCCTGCAGGGGTCGAGAGGGGCAACGACCATGAGCATGCCATTCGGCCTAGCCGTCTGTCATGTGCTGACGAGGAGGCATCTGTTGCAGGGGATGGGTGGCGGACGTGGCCTGTGGGACGGCTGCCCAACTCGGCCTCGCTCGAGCGTCCGCCAAGGAGCCGCCGGGGCAAAGCTCCAGCACCAGCAGCAGCTCGTCGCCCTGCACAGGACATCGCATGGTTGCTCAGCATACACGCATGTGAGCGGGCAGTGGATGTTTGTGTGGGAGGAGAAGCGGCGGCCGCACCTGGAAGCAGGCGCCGTCCAGCAGCACCAGATTCTCGTGGCGCACAGTCACCGCGTGCGCCAGCCCGCGCCGCACCGCCTCCCGCCCGGCCGCCTCGGCCGCCGGCCCCGGCACGCGCTTGACGGCGGCCAGCGCGGTTCCGTACACCCTCGCCTTCACCACCGGCCCCAGCGGCCCCGCACCCAGCAGCTCCGGCCGCCCGTCCACGCCAGGCAGCAGCTCGATGCTCTCCGGGTCCCACTCCCAGTCGACTGGCTGCTCCATCTGGGTCGGCTGCGCGGCACTGGCATTCGCATTGCCTCCTGCAGACACAGGGGCGCATCTCAGTCTGGAGTGCGGGCGCGAGCTGTCAGGAGGGCTGCCTGGCGAGGCTGCGGGAGTCGCGCCATTGCCGTGCCCCGCGCCGGCCAGAAGCCTAGCCCACGCGTCTGGCGCTGGGCTCGCCATGCGGGACATCTCGGTCCCGGGCGGCGCCGGCGGCACGCCCTTCAGCTCGCCCTCCAGCCCCTGCAGACGCGGCAGTCACGAGTGAAGCCACGTCCAACGCAGCTGAAACAGGCTGTCTTGCTTGGCTCGCAATCTCCGGGCTCAGCCAGGTGCTGCGCCCAAGGTGCTCCACAGAGGCGTCCGATCTCCCAGAGCCGCACCATCATGGCGGCCCTCCGCCTCGCCCGCCTCTGATGCCGGTTCCTGAGCGCCAGGGGCACGACCGCGGCGACGAGCCCGCCGGCCACCGCCACCGCGATGGCGATGCCGGTGACCGCGCCGGTGGACAGCCCGCCGCCGCCTGCACGCCCCCGCAGCCCCTGCTGAGGGCTCCTGTCGCCGCTGATTCGGGCCGTATCAGGCGAGGCGCTGCCTGTGGCGGCACACTCGTTGCCAGCACTGCAGCGCCAGGAGGCGGGCCACGGCTCGCCTTGTTGGCTCGGTGCAGGGGCGCTGGCGGTCCTGGAGATGTTGACGCCGTCGTAAAACACAAGGTGGCCGTCGTTCTGGTACTGCTTGCGGACGGCCACCGCGGTGGTCTCGCTGGCTGCGGGCGGGAAGGTGATGTCCGAGCAGGAGCCTGCGGGCCGTCCTCCAAGTGTCTGGGTCTGTCTGTCTGCAGCGGCGCGGCTGCGTGCCAGGCAGCTCTGCACCTGATGGTCAGGCAGCAAAAGCGGGCAGCTGCCTGCAGAGCGCTGCCGGCTTCCATCCGCTGGGCTGCTGGGGGGCGCGCCTTGGGTGCGGACAGCGTAGCGCATCCTGAACAGCGTCAGTGCGGACGGGTCCCTGTGCCCACGGCCCCGCTCTGTCAGCAGCGTGGAACGTGGCACTCCAGCACCGCTGCACAGCTGCTGAAAGCCATGCTATGGGCGCCCTGATGGCAAAAACAGTGCTGCCACCAAGCGGTCCAAAGCCAGCAAGCCGCTGAGGACAACGGCTCACGTGTTGTTATCGTCTGGCTCCAGGTTGCCCGCCAGCAGGGCATAGGTCGTCTTTGGGTCCAGGCCGTTCACCACCACCTGAAACAAACAAGAATTTGGGCCTGGCACTGCTGCCGGGAAGAGGCTGACTGCGAGCGTTCGAGGGTCGGGAACGCATGTTGCTGTGACAGCAGGCAGGGCTCCCCCACCTGGCAGGCCTGACTCGTGCCGTTCGTGTATATATCATCGATCGTGCCATCGTTGTTTGAATCCGTCTCCGGCACCTGCGCCAGGGGCGAGACCGATGCAGCTTCTCTTCAGGCCTCCCTGTGGCAGGCAGGCTCAACTTGACCGCAGGCCCTGTAAGAGGCGCGCCGAGAAGAGGTCGCTCCGGCTGGCTGTCACGCCGCTGGTGAGCGTGGCGTTGCTGCCCGGCTGCAGCAGCGTGCCGTTGATGATCAGCGGCGGCGCCACCAGCTGGTGCTGGCAGGCGGGGCCGACGTTTGGCGGCAGCTCGACGGCGGAGCCGCGCAGCAGCAGCTCGATGTAGGACAGCAGGTAGCCGGCGGTGGTCAGCCACAGCTTGGAAGTGAAGTCGTGCGTGGTGTTGGGCGCGCCTGCAGGCCAGGCATCCCCACCCCAATGAGCGGCGCCCTGCGTGTGGCGAAACTCAAAGGGGCCGGACGCTCTCTGTAAGCGATTTGGCTGTCACGAGAGCAGGCGGGCGGGGGCTCACTCAGCAGCTGGAAGGCGACGCAGCTTGCGTTCTGCAGCAGCACTGGAACGGTGACCGTGTTGATTGTAAACCAGAGGTCGTCGCCCATCACCTGCGGAATCAGGAGCCGGCATCAGCCGCACGCGAGGCGATTGTCAGGGTCGCATGCGGGCCATGCAGGAGATTTGGACGCACTGGCGTGAGTGCGCTCGCCTGCTGCCCTGGGCTGGGTGCAGCTGCGGCAGGCCCTGCAGTGGGTGCGTTCGGATAGGCGGTGGCCTTCAGCGTGGTGGCAAGCGCAGCAGCCGTGGCCTGGCCGCAAGCTGCGCCGTGCAACGGGGTCAGCATCACATCCTTGCAATCTGCAGTTTCTGCGTTGCGCATGCGCCGCAGCGCGAATGGCAGCCCACCTGGCGCATTCTGCGAGTAGGCTGCAAAGGTCGTCAGCACAGTGGCATTGGTGGTGTTGCTGTTGCCTGTCTGCCCGCTGTTGATGATCGCCAGCATGTACTCCTCGCTGCTGCTCACGTTTACGGTGGCCGCCGCATTGCGCACGCCGCTGAACCCAGCGCCAGCTACAGGCACCGCCTTGGAAGCGTCGTACATTTCCTGCAGTCAACCATCAAAGAGGATTGGATGCCGAGTTGAGGGGCTTGGCTACCAGGGCGCCTGCAACCTGCAAGGGCCGAACCTGGTCTGCGCTCAGCATGCCGGCAAGGTTCCGCTTGGTGGTGAGAAATACGTCCAGTGTCGTCTGGCTGGTGTTGACGGCAAAGGCGATGCAGCCAGCCTGAACCGCCATGGGGCTAATGAGCAGACCGCCGGCAGCCAGCGTTACGTTGTTGCCTGCAGGCCAACAGGTGTCCAATTCTGGTCTGGCACTGCACTTTTTTCTGTGTGGCGGGCAGGATGCAAGGGGTGCAGGTGGGCCACCGATAGGCTCTTCGATTGACAGCTGCGGCTGGGTTTTCGGATCGTCCAGCGTTCCCGTCGTCTCCTGTTGGCCGAAGCACCGCAGTCAGTGGTCCTTCACCAGCATGGGAAGGTCTGGCGGATGTCCAAATTTTGCGTTCAACCAACATACGGAGGCTGAGGGGCTCGACACGCACCAGCTCCAGGCCATAATTGTCGCCGCGGAAGACGCGGAATGCGACGTCAGCGTCTCGCTGCGCGTTTGCAACCGCAGCCAGCAGCAGGCATGCCGCCAGCAACCTGAAAGCGCACATCTTGGTACAGCGCGACCTACAGCTTCGCGACTGGAGGACAGCTCTGCATCATGAGGGCACCAAATGCTGGGTTGCTGTTGCACAAGCTCTGTGCTATCGCACCAGGAGAGACACTTTCACTCTGGCGCGCTTTGGGGTCACAGGTACCGCAGTTTTTGAGAGACACTTTCACTCTGTGGTCACATGTATTGCAGTTTTTGGGGGGAGCACACGAAAGGGTGCCAATTGCCAATCCAGCACATTGCCAGGTCAGCCTCTGAGCTCTGAGCAGCTAAAAATTTTAAACAGCTAAAAGGACTCACAGCTCCGCAAACAGCCAGACCAGCAAAGGAGGTCTCAGGGCGCAGGCAGCGGGGGCGGCGCAGGCTGTGCGCTTGGCGCAGGCGCAGACGGCTTTGCTGCCGGCGGCGGCATCGGCGGCGGCACGATTGCCTCGAACGCAAGGGGCAAGAAGTCGCCGCCGCAGATGGTATGATCATCAGAGCTCCAAATGCCGAGGACGTCTTTCCAGCCGAGCGGCTCTCTCGTGTTGTGGTACTTTGACGATGCCCGCAGCTTGCGGCAGATGTCCTGCTTGTCGCCCAGCAGAACCGGCCCCACCCGGAAGGCGTCAGTGCGTGTCCAAACAACGTCGTAGCCCGGCTTGATTCGCAGCAGGGTCTGCCATGGCGAGCCTGCATGTCCGCAAGCTCAGCTCACGTGACAGCCAGCTTGCATGTGTGGAGGTGCTGACCTGCGCTTGGCTCACATGCCAATCAGACGTAGGGCATAGAGGGCCTGGCTGTGCCTAAAGCATTGTGAGGATGAGTCGTCGGTTTGAGGTGGTTCCAAAACAGCGGTTCGTGCGAACCTGTGTCCTTGCGCCACCGCTGCGCCATCAATTGGAAGCTGCGGTTGCCGGCCAGGACAAGGGAAGGGGAGTTGCAGCTGCCGCTCGAATGTAGCGCCCTGAGCGGCAAGTCCCAGACGAGGAACCGCGCAGCCGGCCTCTGTTTGGCCGGTGGCGCTTCCACGGCACGCCCCAGCAGCTGATTTGCTTCTCGGAGCAGGGCATAGAGGCGGCCCCATCCAGCCCTGTAGCTGAGAGGTCTCGCCTCGGATGGCTCTTCCGACTGCGCCGCAGCCGCCAGCCTCTCAGCTTGCTGCCGCCCGACGGGCTGTGTTAACTCGGCGCGCCTGCCAGCATGCCTGAGCCTTTTCTTTCTGGAGTGGAAGGGTGCCTCACCATGGCGAGCTCCGGGAAGGCTGCGAGGACCAGAGCCAGCTCGCGGGAGTTCAGCAGAAAATCGCGCTCCGGGCTGAAGTCCAAGCACATGTACAGCTCGTAGCACTCGGGCGGAGTGAGCCGCTGCACGATGGCGGCGACAGTGGCATGGCGCTGGGGCTCCGGCGTGAGCTGCACCAGCGCCACCAGCTGCTGCGGCTGCGGCGGCTCCTGCCCTACCAAAAAATCTGCAACTGCCTTGTACAAGTCGAGGCCTGGAAATCGGTTGCTGAGTTTGCAGAGGACCAGCGGGCGCTCGGAGAGCACGTGCTCCCTCAGATATCGAGCCACTGCCTGAGTGAGCCAGCCGAGCTGCAGCCGGGCACCGGAAGTCAGCAGCCGGGCTGAACAGCAGAATGGACTGCAAGCACCGCCGATGGGCGGCCGTGCCTGCAAGTAATCCGCGAGCAGGAGCAGGCTCTGGGCGTTGCTGGGCTCGACGCTCAGCTTCCGGGCGTACACGCCCCTGACCACTGCGTCCAGCAGCTGCTGCTGCACATCGATCTGCAGCTCCAGCACGGTCACGCCGTCTGCCGCAGCAACAGCCTCCCAGCTGCGCAGCCGCGTCTTGAGCACGGCGGACAGCATCGCCGCATCTGCAGACCGGAGGTGGGCAGGATCACGGCGTTGTACTGTTCCGGCACTCATCACGCAAGGTCATTGGAAGGCTTGGAAGGGCAGACCTGCTGCTGGCAGCCGGGCCGGGAAGTTTTCGAGCTCTTCGGCAGAGGCAGAGGCCACCCGCAACTGCAGGCTGCAGAATCGGGATTGAAGGTACATCTCCTGCAGCCCAGGGAGACTGTGTTGAGTCAGATCTGGCCCTGCAAGCGAGCCTTTGCAGCCGGCCCAGCCAAGATGCCAGACTTGCACCTGGTAAGTCTCTGCGTCCATCGACACAGCGACTGCCAGCGGGACGTCCGCCTGCGGAGCGGTGCAGCCAAGGAGCAACTGCGCAGGTGCCTCGTCATCAGACCCGTCGCTCGCTTCTTCTTCTTCTGCCTTCGTTGCAGCCAGGTTCTGGCTCTCCCTGGCGGCGGCGGCCTCGTCTTTGCAGCCGTCCACTGCAGGCTGCCTCTCCTCATCTACCCTGCTCATCAGCAGGGAATACCGCTCACGAGGTTTGCCTGTCTTTCCGGCCGCTCAGTCGGTATGTAATAGGGGCGGTCATCAGTTGGACGGGCCAAGCCGCATGTGAGGGACGGACCTCTGCGCCGGACCCTCAGCCTCCTCTTGGTGTTGCTTTTGTTTCTTTCGCGCGGGACTGGACGCGCTGCTGGCCATATCGGCGGCAGTTCCTGATGATTTGGAAGGGATCAGCTACAAGATGCTTCGTGAATGCTCGGGCAGCTCGATGACGGCGCAGAGCTGGGCGCTCTTTTGCCCGGCAGACGCTCTTGCTGACAATGTGAGAGGAAAGGCGTCACCCTGCTTTTGGCCAGCGGGTTTTTGGCGCCAAAAACCAAAAAACGAGTGGAATTGAAAATTGAAATTCCAAATCCTTTATGCAGAGCAGAGCGGAAAGCCAAAAGACCTGGCCTGCGCGGTGGACACTACACGAGGCCTTTACTTGGGCGTCGTCAGGTCAGCAGTTCCTCCGGGCTGCTCATAGTGCCTTCCTAGTTCAACAGGCAGGCCCGGCAACCAGGAAGTCGGGGGAATTCGCTGTAGCGCTCAACAAAACGCTGCACAGCATAGCTCAGGTTGCTTGCGGCACCTCCAGCACCACGGGCAGGTACCTTCCATCGCAAATAGTGTAATTTCCCGAGGCTGCCCACTCGTCAATGAGCGTGTCCTCGCCCACACGCGCGACTTCGTGCACGTCGCCTGGCTCCGGCTTGAGCGCCTTCCGGCCGCTCCTGCCAGCGAGTGCCGGTCCCCACAGGAACTTGTCCTGGTTGCACCAGACCGCGTCTCCAACCGGCTTCACGTACAGCCCGGTCTGCCAAGGCGAGTCTGCAACGCAGAGCGCCCAGGTCATGGCTGCTGCAGAGGAGCACCATGATGGCACCGGCGGCGACCAGAGGCACCAGCGCAGGCGGGAGGGGGGCGTGCCGGCTGTGCCCCGCTGCCGCTGCGCCAGCAGCTTGAAGCTCCGGCCGCCAGGCAGCACCAGGCACTTGGAGGAGACTTTGAGTTTGTATCCGTCATCGTCGATGTCGTCCTCCTCTTCATCGCTGCCGTTGCCGCTGTCGCTGTCGCTGTCGTCCGCAGTCCAATCAGAACTTTGCAGCGGCACGTCCCAGACCAGAAACCGGCCAGCAGGACGCCGAGGGCCAGGGCCTTGAGCGGCTCGCCCCGCTTGGATCGCCGCCCCCCTGTACGTGGCGTAGTGCCGCCCCCAGCGCTTCCAGAAGTCGCGCGCCAGGTTGCGCGGCGGCCGCTCGAGCTGCACAGCGGAAACTGCTTGGCACTTCAGGGCACGTGCCCACTCCATCACTGATCAGGCAGTCTGGAACCACAGCTTGCGGCTGCTGCCTTGCCGTCCTGGTGAGCAGGCAGAGGCGGAGCTGCATGGAGGCAGCGGCGCACCAGCGCCAGCGAGAGCTCTGGGTGCCAGACAAGCAGCAGCGCGACTTCGCTCGGGTCCAGCCTGGTGGAGGGGCCGCTCGCGCGCATGCGGTCGGCGAACTCGATGCACTCTGGCGGCGTTGCCCCCTCTGCAACGGCTGCCACGATTCTGCGGCGCTCGGAGCGTGGCATGAGCTGCGCGGCTTCCGCCAGCTCGAGCGGCTGCAACCGCTCCAGCATGCGATCGACCGCCGCCTGAAACAGGCTGAGGCCAGGAAGCCGCCGGTTGAGATGGCAGATGGCAAGCGGGCAGCTGCCGAGCAGGTGCTGCCTGAGATAGTAATCGATTGCCTGCACCATCCAGTCGAGCTGCATGCAGGCGCACACCCTGGAGTCAGCCGCAGCCCAATCCCTGTTCGTTAGGCAATGCTGCCACCAGTCGCAGAAAGGAGCCCCAGCCTAAGGTGCGCGCCTGCAGGAAGTCTGCGAGCAGGAGCAGGCTTTCGGCGGTGCTGACCTCCACAGGCAGCTGCTGAGAGTAGAGGCCTTGGACGAAGGTATCCAGCAGTCGTTGCTCAATGCACAGCGGGAGGTGCAATCGCCTGACGGCGGCGTCGCCCCAGCCAGCCCCTGAGAGCCCCAGGCACACCCGGACGATGGGGGACAGCATGAAGCCGTCTGCACACGCACATGAAAAGTTGGGCCGGTTGGCAAGAGCCTGCCGCAAACACAAGCC
Organism: Trebouxiophyceae sp. KSI-1; assembly: GCA_003568905.1. Lineage (NCBI taxonomy): Eukaryota > Viridiplantae > Chlorophyta > Trebouxiophyceae > Trebouxiophyceae sp. KSI-1. The sequence goes on from BHFV01000291.1 coordinate 21,284, forward strand.
AAGGGAGCGCACTGTATGGGTCGCAAGCAGGTTTGCGGTATGGAGGCATGTGGCTGCTGACCTGCAGCAGGCAGCAGGGCTGGCGCCTGAGCCAGCTGCTCGTCGGCAGAGTGAGCAATGAGTTGCAGGTTGCAGATTTCTGGCCGGCCGCGCACCGCCTGCAGCAGTCCGGCCATTCAGAGTTCTTGCCAGGGATTGGCACCAGCAAGCTCTCCAAACTGGGTTACCATCAGGCTGGCCTGACCTTGTAGGCATCATGGTTCATCGAGAAGCCGGAAAAGCCGCCCTCAAGACGAATGAGAGCAGGAGGCGCGCTGCAGCCGCGCAGGAGGCAGGTCGGCTCTGAAACGGCTGCCAGCTGCTGCTTTGCTCGAGGCTGTGGCTCCAGCTCTAGGCTTGCAGCTGCTGCCATCGTGTCATCATGCAGCTCCGGCTCACGTTTTCCGATTGCAGCTGCCCTCGCTTGCGCCTGGGGGGCGGTGCCGCTGCAGGAGGCAGATGTGTGGATGTCAGCAAGATTTCTTGGCCCCATTTGGGTTCGGTTGAGGCAGGTAACGATAGCGGGGAAAGCAAGGACAGGGAGAGCGTCTTCCCACCTGCTGTCTGCCGCTGCTCCGCGCGCCGCTCGTCGCCTCTTGGAGGGTGACACAGCGTCTGCGCTTGCAGCCGCTTCCTCTGACGGCGCCTTGCGCTTTGCCCTGTCTCTCAGCTGCATCGGCGCCGCTGAGACGCTGAGACCCGAGGCGCGCTCGGAACGACCACCGGCGCCCGAGCGCGCAAGCTCGACCTTCTACCGCTGCGCCTCCTGCGCTCCACAGCCCGTGATGATGAAAGCGCTCTTCACAAAGGGCAGCAGCTGGAGATGAGGAAGAATTTCGACGGAGCAAGAATGGGTTCCGGCCTGCATTTGGTTTGGCTAGGTTTGCGCGTTACAGCCAGCGTTTCTGCGTGCCAGACTGCGAGGACTTGCTCCAGTCCAGCCGGCTGCGCTGCACTTCCTTTGCACCACCTGCTGCCTCCTGCAGCAGGTTGATTGCAGCGCGGACAACGGAGGGGTCTGCTTCTGAGTCGACGTTAGCCTGCCAGGCGTCGGACGGCTCTACGCCCTTCGGCTTCAGCCAGAGCAAGCAGGCTGACATAGCTTTTCCAAGTTGAAGATCCCAAAATCCAGCCAGCTACACCAAAGCTGCAGCTCTTGTGGCGTACTGCAACTCTCACAGCTGGAACAGCAGTGGCTCGATCAAGATGGGCAGAACCTCCTCCCCGTTGCCAAACAGTGTGAGGCCCTGCCCGGCCCAGGTGCGGAGGACGTCGGGAAGGCCGCATTCAGCAGCCGTGTTCAGAGTCTCTTGCGACGCTTCCAGGCGTTGGCCAGTAGTGGTGATGGCTTTGGCAGCGCTCACTAAGAACACGTCGTCCCGAGTCCAGACGGCCGTTCCAACCGGCTGCAGCATGAGGACTGGCTCGCCTGCAGACACAGCCATAGCTTGTGGATGTGACTGATCGGTAGCAGCAGCGGGACTGCAGAGAGGGGCGGCGGCATACCCGGCCCCCTCATCACAGCTGACACGCGGAAGTGGTGGCAGTCTGCTGCAGGCGCGCACAGCATTTGGGGGCACGTGCAGCTGCTGCCCCCCTGCAGGCTGGTCAGGGAGATGTCAAAGATCAGCGTGCGGGACGACGGTTTGTCCTTCTGCACGCCCAGCGCCGCTTCCCTGTACAAAGTGTAATGCCTTGACCAGGCCTCGCGGCAGTCTGCCGGCCCTCCGCCGCCCAACCGCTCCGCCTGCGCAGCAGCACCGGCACACGCTTCAGGAGCCGCGCTCGCTGTGGCGAGTGCCGAGCTGCTGGCCTGGCAGCCGCACCCAGGCGGTGGCCAGCTCGGGGTGGCAGGCGAAGATCGCAGCCAGATCTGCCGGCGCCAGCCTGGCTGGCTCATCAGGGCCGGCGTGCATGTGCTCCAGGAACTCCAGGCACTGAATGGGCGAGGCGGCGTCTGCGATGCCCGCAATGAGCCGCTGCCGGTGGTTTGGCGACATCAGCTGCGCCGCAGCCTCCAGTTCGAGCAGCTGCAGCCGCTGCAGCAGGCGGTCGATGGCCGGCTGCAGCAGGAGGTCCAGTGCCGGGTGCGCCTGAATCAGCCGGCACACCTCGAGCGGGTAGCGCGGCAATACCTCCCTGCTCACATACTCCGTCGCCGCCCGGACCAGCCACGGCAGCTGCAGCGAGCACAGGGGCTGTTGATTGCTTGGTTGCTGGGCTGGCCAGCCCTACCAAGGCAATCAGAGCGGGGAGCAAGAAAGAAGGGGCGGCTCGCCTGCAGGTGGTAGGCCAACAGCAGCAGGCTTTCTGCTGTGCTGGCGTCGACAGTGAGCTGCCGGGTATAGACTGCCCTGACAACAGCATCCAGAAGCTCTTGAGAGATCATGACGGGCAGCTCCAGCACCATCACACCGCTGCCATTCTCCCTGCGGTAATCCCTACTCTCCAGCCGCTCCTTGAGCACTGGCGAGAGCATGAGGCCGTCGGGGGGCGACAGCGGACGCTCAGTTCTCCATGTCAGCAGCTGCTCAACGCAGAATCTACATCAGGCTAGGGGAAGAGGCTACCCGAGGCGGGTAGTACTGCGGGGAACGCATCCAGCTCCTCCCCGCTCGCAGAAACAACCTGCAGCTTCAGGTTGCACAGCCACGGCTGACCTCGAGCCTCCTGCGGCAACACCACGACTGGGACTCGAGGCATGGTCGTAGAAGACAAGGAGTCTGTGGTGCAGGGCACAGGTGCGTGCCATGTAGTCCTTCTCTTTTCTGCCAACAGCAGGCACATCAGGGTCGACGAGCGGCACTGCAGCGCTCGAAACAACGCAGTCTTGAAGCTCTCGGCTCGGCTGCGCCATGCCAGCAAAAGAAGCTCGGGCCTCCGTCCTGCGGGCAGCTAGCTGATGCTTCACGTTGCCGCGCCGCCTCCTGCCCCGAAAGAAGGCAGCCGGCGTTCTCCCAGCAGGACGGGCGTTCACCCTGTTCGCTAGTCTCCCAGCGGGCAGCACCGGATTCGACTGCTTGGCTTGGGGAGCTGTGCAAGTTCGTTGCCGCCTGCTGCGGCTGGCGCGGTCCGCTTGGCTCGGCCCACAGCGCTCTTTTTTCCGCGCACGCGCAACCAAAAAAGGTCACAGCGCGGCGGCGGGCCGTCGCAGCGGGAGTGGAGGGCAGCGACTCAAGTTAAAGCCTTGTGTGCGGGCCGGCTGGGAGCAGCCAACATCTCCCATCTACTTCCAAGACGATTGTGCTGTCCGAGAACCGAGGCAGCAGCAAAGGCCAGGCTGGTCGCCCATGGAGAGCACGGGCGGTCCGGCCTACTGGTCTTTTTTGTGGGTGCCATTGACTGATTGGCACTTCTAGAAGGCAATGATGTCAAGTCCAACCGTTCCTAGGGCGAGAGTAATTGCAGCAGAAGAGCAGCAGAAGAGGTGGCGAGGGCTCAGCGCTGGAAGGACTGAGGCCTGTGCAGCAGTGGTATGTAGTTTTTGGGGGCAGTTGGAAGCGTGCAGAAATCACAAGAAAGTAGCTCAGGACCCTTTTTTCGCCGGCCCTCTTGTGAGTCAGGGGCAACTCACGCCGTTATTATGTGCCTGGTTTCTAGGACACACTGCAACAGCCTGTCAGGACGGAGAAGCAGGCGCCAGGATCACCTCCAGCATCACAGGCAGGAAGGCCCCTTTGCAGAGGGTGTGCTCGTCGTTTGTCGTCCAGTCATCAATGGCACTCACGCTGCCTAGGGCAAGAGCGGTGCCCGCGCTCTCGTGAGTGATCTCAAAGTCCAGCCTCCGAGTTGCTGAACCCGCGACTGTGCTGAACACGATCTGATTGCCTTCGCGCCAGACCGTGTCATCACATGGGCACGCGTACAGGCCGCTGCGCGGCTGCTGTGCATCATCTGCACAGGCAAGGCAGGGCCGTCAATGGTGCCGCAAGGGAAAGGTTGAAACCGTTACACATCCAGTGTCTGCAGCAGCATGCTAAGCCAGTTGGCTTCGCTCTGGCATGGAGCTGCTCCAGTGACACGCGCTGCTGCTGATGAACAGCCAAACAGAGCAAAGAAGTGAGTGCGTAGACTCACCGGTGCCCTCTCCCTTGATCGCCCACAAGCGGAATGTGCGGCCGTCGTCCATCTTCAGGTCTGCCGTTGACTGGCAGCTGCCGTGGTCGCGGAGCTGCTCCAGTGGAACGAGCCAGACAAGCACCGGCACTGACAGCCTCTCGCGGGCCCTGGCCTCGTGGTGCATCTCGTAATGGTCAGCCCACACAGCCGTGAAGTCGAGCTCGTTGTCCTGACTGGGCGGCTGCCACTGCGCGCAGCCCGCAAGCAGAAATGTGAGTTGCAGCCAGACAACGGGAGCAGCCTGGCCAGCCGCCTGGGGGCCTTGCGCCGCCCAAGCTGCAGCAGCAGCGGGAGGCGCGGCAGCAGTCACAGCTGAACAGAGTGCACAGCCAGGAGCAGCCGCGGAATGGAATGCAGAAGTAGGGTTGCATTGGCTTGTGGGGGGTTTCACCAAGGCAACTGCGAGCTCCGGGTGGCAGCTGGCAATCGCATGCGCCTCCTCCCAGCTCGCATTTGTCTCGCGCTCGCCCACGTTCAAGAGTAAGAGGAACTCGAAGCACAGCGGCGGCGGCCAGCTGCGCGCAACGGCCCTGTAGATCTCAATGCAGCCGGCTTTCGATGTCAGCCGCACCAGCGCCGCCAGCTCATCCGGCCGCAGCTGCAGCAGTTCGCTCTCGGTGGCCGCCTGGCACAGGTCCATGCCCGGGAATCGCATGCTGAGCTCGTACACCGCCAGCGCGCGTTCGGGTAGAACGTGCTCCTTGAGATACTCAGCCACAGCCTTGGTGAGCCAGCTGAGCTGCAGGCAGCCACACTGGAAGTAAGCAGCCGCGCTAAGCCACAGGCGCTGAGATCCCCGACACAGAGCCGTGCCTGCAAGTAGTCCGCGAGCAGCAGCAGGCTCTCGGCATTGCTGGGCTCGATGCTGAGCCGCCGAGCATACATGCTCCTGACCACAGCTTCCAGCAGCTGCTGCTCCACAATCACCGGCAGGCGCAGTCGCATGACGGCGGTCTCGCGCGAGCCGCCCTCCGGGAGCGCCAGCCACCGTCGGATGATGGGAGACAGCATGAAGCCGTCTGCACGCGCACATGAAAAGTAGTTGGGCCAATTGGCAAGGGCCTGCCGCAGACACATGCCAAGGGAGCGCGCTGCATGGGTCTCAAACAGGTTTGCGGTATGGAGGCATGTGGCTGCTGACCTGCAGCAGGCAGCAGGGCTGGCGCCTCAGCCAGCTGTTCTTCGCTGGCAGAGTGAGCGCTGAGCTGCAGGTTGCAGAAGTCTAGCCTGTTGACCACTGCCTGCAGCAGTCCGCCCATTCAAACCCTTGCCAGGAATTGTGTCACCAGCAAGCACTCCAAACTGGGCGACCACTGGGCTGGCACGACCTTGTAGGCATCATAGTTCATCGAGAAGCCCGGAAAGCCGCCCTCAAGAAGAATGAGAGCAGCAGGCGCGCTGCAGTCGCGCAGGAGGCAGGTTGGCTCTGCTACTTCCGCCTGCTGCTCTGTTTGTGGCTCCAGCTTGAGCTTTGTGGTCGCAGCTGCCATCGAGTGCGCCTTTGCAGCGGCGTCATCTTCAGCCGCCTGAACTGCGCCAGGCGAAGCGCTGACGGTGACGCTGCAGGAGGCAGGCAGGCACTTTGGTTGTAAGCAAGCTATCCTATCTCCACAGCAGCAATTTGGCGTCATTCAGGCTTCCCGAAAATAAAGGAAGGCGTGGATTCCGACCTGCTGTCCTCTTCTGCCGCTGCTGGGCACGGCGTCGCCCTTTGCCTCTTGGCTGGCGACACAGCGTCTGCGTTCGCAGCCGCTTCCTCTGCCGTCGCCTTGCGCTTGTTGGCCCTGTTCCTCAGCTGCATGGCTCGTCGTAGCCCCGCCGCGAGACGCTGAGGCCCGAGAGAGCGCCTGGAAAGATTGGGGTTTGCCCACGACCCTACCGCTGCGCCTTCTCACGAGCGCTCTTGACAACACCGCTGGCGAAGGACAGCCCGAAAGGAGTTGGTAGAAGTTTTTAAAGAGAGCAGAGAGCTCCCGACTGAGTTTGGGTTGGATAGGCAGTTACAGCCGTCAGCTCTACCAGCCAAAACTGCGACAGGAGCAAGCAGGCAGCGTTGGACATGGCTATGCTGCACTGAGATCCTTCCTGCTTTTTCAGGCAGCTCTACAACCCTTGATTTCCCTGTACAAAGTGTAATGCCTTGACCAGACCTCGCGGTAGTCTGCTGGCTCTCCTCCGCCACCCAGCCGCTCTGCCTGCGCAGCAGCACCGGCACACGCGTCAGGAGCCGTGCTCGCTGTGGCGAGAGCCGCGTCGCCCGGCCGACAATCGCACCCAGGCGCTGGCCAGCTCGGGGTGGCAGCGGAAGATCGCAGCCAGCTCTGTTGGTACCAGCCTGCTGGCTTGCGCAGCGCCGGCGTGCACGTGCTCCAGAAACTCCAGGCACTGAATGGGCGAGGCGGCGTCTGCAATGCCGGCAATGAGTTGCTGGCGGGAGATAGGCGGCAGCAGCTGCGCCGCAGCCACCAGTTCGGGCAGCTGCAGCCGCTGCAGCAGGCGGTCAATGGCCGGCTGCAGCAGGTCCAGCCTTGGGTGCGCCTGGTTCAGCCGGCACACCTCGAGCGGGTAGCGCGGCAACACTTCCTTGCGCACATACTCCAACACCGCCCGGACCAGCCACGGCAGCTGCAGCACGCACAGGGATTGTTGGTTGCTGGGCTGCTCAGCCCTACCAATGCAATCAGCACAAAACATGAAAATGAAGGAGGGGCGGCTCGCCTGCAGGTGGTCGGCCAGCAGCAGCAGGCTTTCTGCTGCGCTGGCGTTGACAGTGAGCTGCCGGGCATAGACCGCCCTGACGAACGCATCAAGCAGCTCTTGAGAAATCATGATGGGCAGCTCCAGCACAATCATACTGCTGCCATCAGCCCTGCCGGTTTCCTGGCTCTCCAGCCGCGCCTTGAGCACTGGCGAGAGCACGCGGCCATCTGGGGACCACACCAAACGGCCCTCATCCGATCCTGTTCTCTTTATGCCAGCAGCGGCTACACATAAATCCATTTGATGGTGGGGAAAGTTCACCAGCAGCAGGCAGCGTTGCAGGGAATTCAGCAAGCTCCTTCTCACTGGCTGAAACCACCCGGAGTTGCAGGTTGCACAACCACTGCTGACCTCGAGCCTCCTGCGGCCACACCACAGCTGAACCCTGACTTCAAGGCATTGTCGTTAGTGACAAGAAGTCTGGGGTGCAGGGCGCAGGTGCGCGCCATGTAGTCCTTCTCTTTCATACCAACGGCAGGCACATCAGGGTCGACGAGCGGTACTGCGGCACTCAAAACGACACAGTCCTGAAGCTCTCGGCTCGGCTGCGCCATGCCAGCGCCAGTAAGAGCCTCAGGCGTCCCTGCGGGCAGGTAGCTGATGGCTTACGTTGCCGCCTCCAACTCAAAAAAAGGGAGCCGGCGTTCTGCTGGCAGGACGGGCGTTCAACCTTGTTGTCCCAGCGGTCGCCGGTATTGACTGGTTGGGGAGCTGTGCACGTTGTTGCCGCCTGCTGGCGCGGTCCACTTCTTGGCGCGGCCCACAGCGCTCGTATTTCCGCGAACGCGCAACCAGAAAGTCAAAACGACGAGCCTTGGCAGCCTTCGATTCAAGTCGAAGCTTTTCGTGTGCAGGCCGGCTGGAAGTGGCCAATTCTCCGCCACTTCCGACGACGGGTTGTGCCGTCCCAGCCCTAGAAGAGGCAAAGGCTGGCTCATTCAAACCTGCAGCAACACGAACACCTCACGCGCAAGGCTTCTCCAAAGGGCTGCTGCTAGCGGCCGCCAACACTTCACTTACCGAGCGCTTGCTGCCAGCCCTGGCGCGTCCGCACACTTTGCCCTGTCCTGCAGATGGTGCATGTAATGCAGCCCTGCCGATGCAGCCTGACCGCAGAGGCAAGACGCGACAAGAGTATGGATGCGACAAGTGTGTGAGAAGTTACTCAACACCGGCAGCACAGTGCGCCTGGTCCGCGCACAGGCAAGTTTGCAGCCAGAGCAAGCAAGACTGTAAAGCATCAAAGCTCAAAGGGCCGGACTTACTTCATGCACCGGCAGGACAGGCTCGATGATTATGGGCAGAACCTGCCCGTCACCATGCAGGGTGAGGCCCTGCTCGGCCCAGGTGCTGAGGACATCAGGGATGACGCGGGAGATCTTCTTGCCCAGAGCCCCATCTGGCGCCAGGCGCTGGCTGGTTGTGCTCGCGGCCTTGGCAGCGCTCACGGTGAAAACGTCGTTCTCAGTCCAGACGGCAGAGGCAAACGGCTGCAGGACGAGGCCCAGCTTGCCTGCTGACGCATCCTTCGTCAGCCTGAGGTGCAGTGACGCATCTGGACTGGGCGGCAGCAGCAGCTTGACTGCAGAAGGAGGCGGCGGCGGCGCACTCTGCCCTTGCAGCCCCACCACTGCCCACTTGACAGCCGACACGCGGAAGTAGTGGCCGTCGGCTGCGTTCGCGTGCAGGAGCTGCGTGCATGTGCAGCTGTTGACCCCACCGCGCAGCAGCTGCGTCAGAGGAACGTCCCAGCGCAGCGTGCGGCGCGGCTTGTCCCGCACGCCCAGCGCCGCTTCCCTGTACAAAGTGTTATGCCTTGACCAGGCCGCATGGCAGCCTGCCGGCCACCTGCCGCCCAGCCGCTCCGCCTGCGCAGCAGCACCGGCACACGCTTCAGGAGCCACGCTCGCTGTGGCGAGAGCCGCATCGCCCGGCCGACAATCGCACCCAGGCGCTGGCCAGCTCGGGGTGGCAGCCGAAGATTGCTGCCAGCTCCGATGGCGCGAGGCAATCCGGTCTGGCGCCAGCGTCCGTCATCATGCGGTCAACAAACTCCAGGCAATGCACGGGCGAGACTGCGGCTGCAACGCCCGCAATGAGCCGCTGGCGGTGGCCAGAAGGGGGCAGCAGCCGCACTGCAGTCGCCAGCTCCTGCGGCTGCAGCCGCTGCAGCCGCTGCATCAGGCGGTCAGCTGCTGACGCTGACTGGAAGAGATCCAGTCCGGGAAACCTCCGGCTGAGCTCGCAGAGGGCCAGCGGGCGCTCTACGAGCACGTCGTGCTCCTTCATGTATGCTGCCACTGCCTCGGTGAGCCAGCCGAGCTGCAGGCGCCCATCAGCATTCAGCAGCCCAGCTGAGCAGCAGGCGCTATGAGCGTCGGTGGGGCGCCGTGCCTGCAAGTGATCCGCTAGCAGGAGCAGGCTCTCGACGGTGCTTGGCTCGACGGTCAGCTTTCGAGCGTACACGCCCCTGATCACAGCGTCCAGCAGCTGCTGCCGCACGCCAACCTGCAGCTCCAACACTGTCACGCCGTCTGCCGCGGCACCGGCCTCCCAGCTGCTCAGCCGCGTCTGCAGCACGGGTGAGAGCACAAAGGCATCTGCAGAGCCGCAGGCGGTCAGCTTTGCAGCTTGGCAAGAGGTCGGCGGCTGGGTGAGGGGAGGAGAAAAGGGCCAAACCGGCGGCAGGCATTCTTGCGGGAAAACTCTGCAGCTCCAAAGGACTGGCGGAGGAGACTTTCAACTGCAGACCGCAGATGTGGGGCATGCTCCGAGCCGCCTGCAGACTTGGGCAGTCTCGCCACACTGTGGCAGCCAAGTCATTCTGCTCAGCCGGACAAGATGCCGCCTCACCAGGAAGGCCTCCTCGTTCATGCCCAGAGGCACATCCAGTGGCACACATGTCGGCGGGGCGGTGCAGCTCTCCAACAGCTGGCTCAGCTGCGGCGCCTCTGCTGTCTCGGAGGGCTGCTCTTCCGCAGCGCACTCTGCGTTGCTGGCTTCACCACCGTCGTCCCTGGAGGATCCCAGCGCACATTGTTGGCTCCAAATACTGAAATCGTTCGCACCGAGATTGTTGGCAATCTCACCTCGCCACAACCGGGGCATCCGCGGCATCAACGGCAGCAGCGGCGCACTGCTTCTTGGCTGGCGCCGAGGCGTCTGCGCCGCCTGCTGCGCCCGCAGGTGGAGCTGGCCGCTTCGTCAGCGTCATTTTGGTCTTGGCAGGGCGTACGGCTTTCGATGCCTGGCGATGTGGCCCCGGCAGCGACGTCTGCTGCGAACTCCCGTTCCAGTGCTTGCTGGGTTCTGGAATGCTGAATTGAGAGTGGAGGTGCGAGCAAGAGGTGCGCGTTAGAGCGATGGACGACAGAGGCGGCTATACGCCCAAATTTCCAGTTCTTGCACACAGGCCTATCCTCTGGAAGCTGGCGGAGGAGAAGCGGAACAACTCAGCCCGCCACGGCCCTGTATGAGGACAGGCTCTGCAGCAGCAGGCAGAGCTCCGCCTTTTGGCTGCCCGCCAGCTGTGCACAGTCTGCAAGGGCGCAGACATGTGAGCGCGTCAGCAGGCCTGCCTCACGCTTCGCCCTCTGCGGCAGCATGTGTGCCACGCATGGCAGTTTGGCCAGGCGCCAGCGTTATCAGGCTGGCAGGCGCGCCTGGATCGAGCAGGCCCGCAGTGGACAGCTCGCCGAGCAGCGGGTCCACGGGCAGCATGCCTCCCGTCACGGGCGGAGCCTCCAGGTGCCAGGCGTCGGCTGCACCGGCGACCGTTGAGTCGGGGCTGCACGCGTCTGCTGCGAATGCGGCCGCCATGTGCGGAAACTCGGCGGCAGCGGCGGCGGCGCCGGCACGGGCGGCGTGCTCTTGGGCGGCCAGGAGCTCCGCAATGAGCCAGATACGGGAGCAGCCGCCGCCCCAAGCGAACAGCAGCCAGCTTGCGTACTGGCGGGGGCTGAGCGCGTCGCGCACGGCGGCGTCAAAGGAGCAGGCGTGCCCGAGCGCTGCTGCCTGCGTGCACGAGGGGTCACTGATTGCAGGCACTGCAGGCGCCTGGGCAGCCAGGATGGGAGGGACGCACTAGGCTGTGCCGCAGCTCCTCCAGCGTCTCCATGTCCTGCAGGAAAGCAGAGTGGAACAGATCATGCCACCGGTGCAGCAAGGGCGGGAGGCTCAGGGGACAGGGCGGAGCTCCGACCCACCTGCAGCAGCAGGCGTGGGCTGCTCTGCTCGCCTGTCTGCCTGCTGACCGCCATCACGTCCTGCACAGCCGCGCATCCGCCTGAGCAGACACGCCTCCTGAGCGGGCGCCGCCTTGCGGGAAAGGCCACAGCAAGTTGCGGCAGCAGCCAACGGAAACAGGCAGGCGGCAGCGGCAGGCCCTGCGCGTCTGTCCGGCCGGTGGGAGGACAAGAGGGGCGGAGGGGAAAAGGAAAGAAGGGGAAAACCTTGATGCGCGCCACAGTCTCGGCGCACTGCTCCCGCGACTCGGCGTGCTTCCGCAGCCGCCGCCGCCGCGCAACCAGGATCTCCTGCCTCTGCACCTCGGTCAGCCGCGTCTCCTCCTGCAGGGTCGCGCATCCCTCAGCCGCTCTGGGCGACCATTGCACTGAGCGGCCCCGAGGAGCAGCAGGCGCACGTGGCATGCCCGGGCGCCTGTGCCTTGGAATGCTCCGCAGCAGCTCACCAGCAAATGCAGCATGGCACGCACGGAGGGCAGCGGAGTGCGATAGAGGCTCGACAGCGTCGAGAGGACGTCCAAAGCCTCGCGCAACTCCATGCTCCTGAGCGCCCGGTGGAAAGCCGCCTGCACGCGGGGGGGGGGGGGGGGGG